>BQKN01066646.1:506758-516888 GCA_022839385.1 Asparagus kiusianus | reverse complement strand
GGCCCAACCGGGCCCTGCCCCGGCCCCCCCCCCCCGGAATTTAAAAACAAATGATACACCTCCACCAGTCCAAGGTTGTCGAGATGACGGGGTATTTTGGATGGGAGATTATTTTGCATATGGGCCAAATATCATTATTTGCGCCATGTGAGTAAACTATCTTAACCCGATCCATTAGCCCATCCGATTACTAATCCCCTTCACTCTGCTTTCTCTTCCATGGGAAAAACAATGTGTTTGTTTCATCTATTTTCATGTATTTCCCATAGTTAGGATAATTTAGTAAATAATTTTTCTTCTTGCATTCATACTAGTTGTGGTTGAGGTTTATTCTCTTTTATTATGTATTAAATTCATAGTTCCTCTTTCAAATCCAGTATATAGTTAAGTAGCTTCCTATTTGTAATAGCTTCTACTTGATGTTTCCATTTAATAGATGATATGGCTCTTGAGTTTGAGTTTGGTATTCTTGTTTGTTGATAAACTGAATTTGATATTTGAGATTTTATTCTATTTTGTAAAGGGTTTGTGCCCCTCTTTGTTAATGTGTTGTAAAAGATGAAGGGACAAGGTGCTAATCAATTGTGCAATTTTTTCTTATATGTTATTGTGTTTACTTAATTTTTTGGAGCCCCTTTGCCGAAATTCCTAGTTCCGCCACAACAAGAAATAGATGAAGGATGTGGCTAACATATATCTTTCGTGTAAAAAGTTATCCCGTATATCCTTTATGCTATAACAATCAGTGTTGAAGCTCATGCACATATTTATATGATCTATGTGGATACACCTACAAATCCAGGGTTTCCTATGTCTTGGATATGACAACAATAAAATTATTTGCGAGCAACTCAATGTTGTTTATCAACAAAATATGTTATAGTAGGTAAAAAAATCATATTTAATTATATAATAAATAATTAGAAGAATAATAACATTTTTCGTTGCAACAGAAGATAAATTATATAAATTCATGTACAAGCGAAAGAAATTGTGAACTCATTTTTGGTGCAATAAATTACTTGCTTCTTGGTCACACAGATGAATCCCAGAAACGTCTGGGATAAGTTCTATAGATTTTAGAGTTTAGAGACGTCAAATGAATACCCAAAGGGTATCTGCCATTTGTCTGCTGATACATCTTCTTTATTGAAGGATACATGAACATTTGCATGCAGATACCAAGTTCAGAAAGTGAGAGAAACAATGGTCAAGAAATATGAGAAGCAGAAATTTCTTTATTAAAAAATGTGATATTCATTGACCTAAAAACATACAGCAGAAGTAGCACTACTAATGCAAATGCATTATGTAACAAAATGTCCTCATAAAATGGCGGAGAATATAGTCACATAATCCATATCTGGGAGAGGTAACTCTGAGGTTAAAACATCATTGGTGGAATCAGGACTAAAAAACTAACAATAGCCCCTGGCCTAAGTTTGTAGTTCATTTGGAGAGTTGGGACTCCTCATATCTTGCAAGGTAAATCTACAGTTGTGCGTCCATTCCTAACCACACCAAAGTGTTTCTTCTCAAAAAGAAAATCTGTGAAGATAGATAAATATGTGTGTATTTTTTTGTATAAATGGTTATATAAAAGGAAATACAATCACGCAGGACACGAACACGTGACATAGGATAATTTAATAGAAATAAAGTATTTCTTTCAAGCAAAGTATGTCACCAAGTCTGACTATATTTAACAAAAAGTTTGTCTAAACTACAGACATGATTCCTGGCATAATATAATGCAGTTAATTCAAGAATAATGTTGTTGACACCAGCTGAATCCCATCACACTAACAGTATGAAATTAAAGAATATTACCATGTGTGTGATCAACAGGTTATGGGGCATGTAAAAGAAAGAAGAGCAACAGTATTTTAAGGAAGAAGCAAGAGACAAACAAAATCAAACATGATTCTTAAATTAAAGTAGAAATGAAACCTGCATGACATTATTGAGGTCAATATGACAATATTAGAACAAATAGAGCATTTTCCCCTACCTTTTCACTTTCAAGTTCCTTTGTCAACCTTTTTAATTCGGCGTCCAAAGTTTCAGATCTCTGTTTGAACAAATGAAAACAAACATGATTCTTAAATTAAAGAGAAATACATCACAGATATACTTGTCGCAGGCATTCCGCTGAAATCGTCTATTGAAAATTATATTTACTGAGATTAATTTCACCAAAACTCCCCTGAACTTTGAGAGGTTTCCCTCAACTTTCCTTATCTCACATAACCCCCTGACCTTAGGGGGCTCACAGAAACAACCCCCCCCCCCTTCTCTTGAAATGTAACATTTTCTCACCGGACCCCTACGTATATTTTGCAGATAACTAAAATGTTTTCGATAGGAAAAAAATCCCAAATTTTGTCATTCACAGGGAACTTGTCCCCTCCTCTAAATTTTATGTTTTCTCTCACAGAAATTTTATTTTATTTGCAAATTACATGTGGGGGTGTGGTAAGGAAAGGTTAAAGTTCACAAGGGATTTGTGAAGACACCCCAGAGTTCAGGGGGTTATTATTTATGTAAGATAAACAAAGTTCAGGGGGGTTATTGAGCGCGCGCGCACACACACACACACCAAAAAAAATGAAAAACCCACCCAGAAAACAAAAACAAAAAAAATAAAAAACAATTTAGGAGGTTTTGTGAAACTAACTCTCATAATTCTGTCTATAGCATAGGAGTCAGGAGACATCATAACTGAAGCCCAAAAATGGAGAGAAAAAAAAACTTCATTGCTTTACATATTTTCCTCTTTTCTTCAAGAATTTCTATCTGGGTTTAGTGAATGTCATTAGCTCAATTTGTTTTCCTAACTCTCAGTCAGATGCCAAATGAAATATACAAGAAGGTGAAGGCAATTGGTCATACTCTTTGGCTATTAGCAAATGCTGCTTGCTCATCCTGAACCTGGACTTCCAGTTGCCTAACTTTTTTCTCAGACATAGAAAGATTTTCCCTCGCATCTTCCTTCAAAAGAAACACTTGAATAAGCGGAAAGTTCTAGTAAAATTATAGTGCTACACCTAATATGGAACATTACATGGTGATATAATAAAAAAAGCAGTGTATAGTGCAAAGTTGAATACCAGTTTGGATCTTAATGTTTCTACGAGCAAACGGCTCTCTTTCTCAGCTTCCTGCAGTCATCAGAAAAGTAAATCATTCTGTTTCAGGTACATACGTTAAAGAAAAAGATTCGAGTGTTTATTAACACTACAAATTGGCATGCCTTGAAAAAATAAAAAGAAACTAAAATGGTAAAAGACGAAACAATCCCAAGACCTGAAGCTTATTAATAACTTCTTGTTGTTCTTTATGTTGTCTCGAAAAAACATCAGATTGACGCTTGATTTCCTCTTGAGCTTCTGAATGAGCTCTCTGTAATGCAGATTTTAGGACTGCTTCTGCCTTTTCCCGCTCTCCTCTTCTTAAGTTTCTTTCTTCACATAACTGAGCCTCCAGCTCAGATATGGTTGTCTTCTGACTACAAAATAAAATTGACGTTATAATAGGAGTCCAGTAAGAAACCCGATATTATAGGATTAGGTTGAAGAAAACATCATCAGACATAACTGCAATTATAAAAAATAAGACACAAAATAAACTCCTCAATGATAAGGATACAGGGGGGAAAATATTGGCAAACTATTATGAAGATGAAGAACACAATCAAGTGTAAACAGTTATCAATGCAACTGACAAACATGTCATTCTTTCAATACTTCTTAATACAGAATAAATTCTATAAATTAAACTGGTATATAAAGCCCCAAAAAGTGCATCAACAAATTTATGTAGGAAATATTAAACTGGTACACATAACACCAATAGGAAATATGTTTATTAGTTTTTGAAAGTTGGCATGTGTAGCCCAAGACTTTGTACGGATTTTAGCTTTGTGATGCTCAACATGTATTTGATATTTCTAAACAGATTGAATTCTACAAGAGGGACGAGACCACCGGTGAAAGGTGATGGTCCATTTGAATTTAAATTCATGACTAAAGACGTGTTACCCAAGAACTAAAGCAAGAAATCAACTGGAGATGCCGTTCCCATACAAGGAGCCTGTTTCGAGAAGAACATAGAAGCTGTTACTACAAAAGAAGTAAACAAAGATCAATTTACCTATGAATTATTTCATCGGCATCAGCACGTGATTGGTTGGACAACTGAAGCCTTTCCTTGAGATCGTCTATGGAGCGACGTAATTCACTCAAAGATGTGTTGCATTCATCAATTTCTTTTTGTTTTGCATCCAAATCTTCATGCAACTCTTTGATTTGATCAAGGAAGGAACTTGCTACTTTTTCCTTCAGATCCTTTATCTCCTGCACAAAACTTAAAATGAATGCTCAGATGCAAAGGTTTAGCATGACATTGCATTGTTCTCTTTCATGCGTCTTTAAGTCAGTCTGAAGAGGCAAGCAAAGCTAGTAAATGATAAATAGCACAACAATAATTCTCGTCCACAACAGAGGGAATATACTAGATGAGTAGAGGACATGCAAATCTAGCAAATGGAGCAGCACAACAAGAATTCTTGTCCATAAAAGAGAATGCACAACAAGTATATAGGACAAATTGTTGAAATTAGTTTAAACCATAAGCTGCCAAGGTCAAATTATTGAACTTAAGACTAATGAGAGACTTATGAATAACAATGGATCTGATATCTAAAATTAAATTATATAAAAAAATAAATTATCTCAAAAAATTAAAATTATCTCATTTTGTCAGCATTAATGACACATGCAGGTCATGATATGCACTGGCCCTTCAATAAAAGAAGGGATCTATCAAATTGATGAGCTGAGCAACAGACAGTCACCACTTGGTAGAAATAAACTTTTTCATGTTTAGGCAAATACAAGCGAGGACAATTGACATAAATTTCATCGTAACTATATATCAAATTTATAAAAGCAGAAAAATTATTTGATTCTGACATAGGCAGTGAGCGTCAGCAGCATAACAAAAGACAAATATGTAGAAGAAACAAATTATCTCTCACATGTCTCCGTGACAAAAATATTTAACAAGTGGGGATAGTGGAAAACAATGTAAAGAAAATTAATTTCTGCCCAGCAAACTTCAAATCTCTCCATTCCAGTCTCAAAAGTAAGCATGCATTTCAGAATCTAGCAATATTTTTTGAACAAGACCAGATTCACTTTATAAAACCATGTTTTAGTGGAAAGAGTTCAGTGTAGAAAGAAAAGAGGCATCCACTACTGGCAATTGAGGCCTAGAAATATATGGTGATTCAAATGGAGCAAACTATCTTTGGTGCTAGATTTCAAAGTTTCTTTTCTGTATTCTTCATGATTCGGGTGGCAAGTAAATAGGAGTAATTAAATAGCTTTTTTCCTATGGTAGCAATACTTATACAAATTGATGAATGGCACTGATTATCCAAAGAATTATTTTATCCCTGCAGTGCACACAAACGCACACCCACCCACCCACCCACACAGAGAGAGAGAGAGAGAGAGAGAGAGATACACGCGCGCGCGCGCGCGCACACACACTGACACTCGCAAGCACGCCCACCCGCACACGCACACACGCACACCCGCATGCATGCACAGAGGTTTAGCCCTTAATAGGAGGACTTAGAAGTAAATACTCATTCGAATCCAAAAACAGGACGTTTCAAAACAAAAGCCACAAATTTCATCTTGATCTGCACCACCTAAAATGTCTAAAACCGAACATTGGATTTGAGATGTAATGCTCAGATGCACGCAAAATCAACAGCTTAAAGTGGCATGTGGAACAAAACAATTTTGGTGGAATGTAAATTGGAAATCCTAGCCATCGATCATTATTTAGACACTCTGCAAATCGCATTACAAATTTGTTTTGTTTTGAATCCTAGGCCAGACATCTGAACAACTTAATCGTTCACGTTGGTTTTTGGGCAGTTTGAATGTACTAAACCAAGAATAAAGGAATAGTTACGTAAGTTGAAACCATGTAAGAAGGTTGAAAACTTGAAATCATGAGAAGAAGAACAAAACGAGACAGAATACAAATATACATACATTTTCATGCCGAGTAACAGTAGCCCGGTTTTCATTGCGCATAGTCTCGATTGTGTGCACATGAGATTCTAATTGCTGTCTAAGTTCCTGCAATATCCAATGTATTGAAATTAATAAAAAAAACTAATTAGGTGATGGGCACTCAAATTAAAGTTATGAAAATTCAAATTAAAGTCCATACATACCAAGTTTATCTAAATAATTAACGGAGTAGATCGTGATGAATGGTATGGTCACATATTGCTATGAACCACAGTTGGATCACTATGCCTATTGTTATCAAAATTATATGCAAATATTTTCCCAACAGACAACATCATGGACCATCCAAATTGACATACCACAAGTAGAATGAAACATTTAACTATATAGACAAAAATCCAAGTACTGTAAATAGGATCAACTACAAAGTACCATGGGAAAATCATTCGTAACCCAAAGAAAGATTCAAACACATAAAATAACCTAAAGAAAGGTTAAAATTCTTGGCTTCTAGATCACATCCATAGTTTGAACTTCTGTAGTGAACTGGATCTGTTTAAACACGCCCGCCCCCCCCCCGTCCACCCCTAAAAAAACCCAAAGTCCCGCAACAACTTCTGAAAACAGCATACCCTACACAGAAGTAAACAAAATAGTCGAACATCCACATGCATACATAGATATATATAACTCACACATACATATGCAACTGTCTGTATATATGTGGGAAAAGGTAGATTTTATACATGTATCTACATATACATGTTAAGTGTATTATCATTTAAAAAATCAAAGTATGTCCAGAGTTACCGTGTTTGATCGTTGAAGCCTTCGAACATCATCAAGTGAAATTGGGCCCTCAGGTGCACCGATGCCAATACCTTTAAGCCTCTTGCTTTCCCCCACAAAATTATCTGGAAATAAATGGATGATGGATAAGTCAGTATGACTACTAACATGAACCTTGGTGATGAAATAAAAAAGCAAGCAGGTGCGCGATGCAACTGAAACTGAGAGCACGAGTGGGGCTGTGTGCATGAGTAAATTGTGCACGTGCCAAAAAGAACCACTACAGCCCTTTTCATCACAACATTATAGTAGAAGCTAGAGCCTAGACCAATCTAAACATGTATGGAAAATCAAATAATAATGTTAAGCCAGTAAATGGTAAGAGGCACATTGGGATTGGATAGACCGATGAGAAAATCTCAAACAATGAAACTCATTGATCGTAGTGATGACATTATGGCTGACCTCAAAAGTTAGAAAAAGTTTGATATTTGTTGGCTGTTACAATTACACTTACAGTTACGGAGCTTATCAAAGCGGTAATTGAGGTTAGGGTGGTCATCTGCTTCAAGATTATATGACACCAGATAATCAGATGCTTAAACTATACTGACCTTGGGCACCTGCCTAATCTTCAATTCCGAGCGGATATACAAACCAACAACCTTTTGAGCCTCAGACTAACATTCCATTACCCCTTTGGGTAATATTTTATATTATATAAGAGGGAGAAATGAAATGAACAGTGACTCAATTTATGACTTAGTTTAATGCCCTTGCATCTAATTACCATATGTGTGCATGTGTGCGCATGATGCAGCTAAAAGGAATCGATAAATAGCCGGTACTCCAGATCTAAAAATATATTTCTGCAGTATGACATACAGAAATTTCTGTAGAAACTAGATTCTGTTGAACTTATGTTTGTATATATGCATTCAGATCAATATATTTGCATATACCAAACACATCTATGTTTTGGACATATGGTTGTGTTTTTTATGTTGTTTTTTCTGGTTCATGTCACTTTATGAGAATATCCCAGAGGAGCTTCCCTTGGTGAAGTTAGATAATAAATTTTACCAAGGGAAATTTCCTAGGAGTGTTGTGAACCTCTTGAAAGTTTCCGTAGGGTCTACATTGAAGATGCACAGACAAAATTTCCCCGATAAACATTCCAAAGGGGAAATTTCCTCAATGTTGTTTACCTTAGAGAACAGGGGAAATTTCCTCAATGCTGTTTACCTTAGTGAACAGGTTATTCACAAGGGAACTTGTTGAAAACCCTTGGCAAGGGACCTGTCATCCCTGCTGAATTTGTCAGTTGGGGACGCTCCATTTCCCTGTCTATAAAAGAGTAGTTAAATTGCATCAGAAACTGTGAGTCTGGGTTGAATGAAGAGAGTCATGGTGATTTCTTTCTCAGGATGAAGTTGTGGATTTGGGTTTAATTGAAGAAAAAGGGGGAAATTTCTTTTTGATGATATTTTATGGGTCTGGATTTCGTTATGTGGAGATTGAAGGTTTAAAGGAAGAAGGGTTTGAGGAAAAGGTGTGAATGTTTTGCAAAAAGTAAACATTGTCCTTCATAGGTTCTCTTTTTCTCAAAAAAATAAAAAATAAAAAAATTACATGTGTGCGTGTGTGTGTGTGTGTGTGTGTGTGTGTGTATAACAAGTTAAATTAATGCAAAGTTAATTTGTAGCTTCACTAAGCCATTAATATCGTATAGTAGTTACCAATTGAAATTAAAATTCATGGAAGTTCCAAATAATAAAGCAAGTCAGTACTTAACTGAGAGCTAAAAGCTTAGAGCAATCTACTGTAATTTAGCTAATTTACATTTAAAAAACTATATAGTATTCTTGTTTCAGCTCTACAGATCAAAGTATATTATAGAAACAAATTAACACTTAAATTTCTATTGTTTACTACACCTGGGTTCTAATGACACATTTAGTCCATGTAGAAACTTCCAAATCACTGAAGATAAACACAGTGATAGACCTTGCTTGTGTGAATTACAGTGACAACATCTGCCTGGTGAACATGACTTCTATTCAATCTCTTGTTGCAAACACAGTGTCAACGATGTAGCACAAACTATATCAATCATTTATTAACAATAAATTCTATGTTCCATCCGCAACAGACACGGCAAAACATAATGAACCCCATTTTAAACAGTTTATGTAGTAGGACAAGTGAAATAGTCGTGTAATGGTTCTAAAAGAGCTACCATCAGTAGGTGCTTCGTCTACAGCCTGTACAGTGTATCCAGGTGGAAACACCACAGATGGACACCTAGATTACTGCTTCAGAGGCATGTAAACCACTTGGCAAAGGAGGCAAGTGAAAACGGAACATAAGCCGCATGGGCAGATTTAAATGACCGAAAAGCAGTGTTCAGGTGGCCTATTTATTGTTAACAGTCAGAACAAACAGTATCTACTTCCAATTTCTTAATGCAGTCCAATGCACAATAAAAATTCTATTATCAGACTGATTATTCACACTTCATAACATATAGTTTCTACTGAATCGCCATTTACAGTTCAAAACAGCTTGCAGCAAAAATTGAACCAAAAAGTATATAGTATAGTGCATTTTCTTGAAAATTGATTCATTACCTGACTTTCTCTTCAGACCTGTACCGTTCGTTAGACCTGTGGATTTACTCACTTCTCGATACACAAATGCATAAGCACTAGCTGCAAATGAAGAGGAAAAGAAAGATTACACAATAATAGACAAAAAGGGAAAGACAAGTGTGAAAAGATTACAAAGTACATTAGAAACTTCAAGGATATACAAGAGTTAATAAACAGAAAAGGAAAATGGCTTTGCAACTCATTAAAGGATCCTGAAATAGAACAATTGGGACAATACGTTATGAAACATTTGCATGTCAACTAACAAAATGAACAAGTGTAAGGCTATTTATAAGGTTAGTATCACATTAATTTACAGACCTATAACATAGCATAATACAGGAGTATAAACTGTTAATCAGCAAAAGCCAGTACATGATATTGACAAAATTGTGATATTAGCACCAAACAGTTAACTACGTTCAGCCCAAAGGTTAGAAAATGTTTTAACTTTCAATGAGAAGGAAACGTGACAAAGAAATAAATTGACAAAGCACCATATGAAATGGGCGGCAAGTAATATCACAAATGAAATCAAAAAACAAAACAGACTGATGATTGTAAGTAATAATGTAAATACAAATTCAAGTAAACATTCCGCAAACTAATAGTCTAGGCTAGAACTCATTTTTATTTT
>BQKN01066646.1:461741-491928 GCA_022839385.1 Asparagus kiusianus | reverse complement strand
GTTTCCATGATTGTGTGCAACAAGTCACTAGAGATCGTGGAATAAATCCACTGGAGGACTGCTGCATCAAGGGTTAGCCATAAATCCTTTTCGTCATCGGTTGTCGGCACCTTCTCCTTGCCTTTTTCCGGTGGGATTATGTGGTCAATAACCCTATGTGATCTACAATGAATTTTCAAGAGCTCCGCCCACGTCGCGTATTGGACGTTCTCCATCTCAAGGGTGATGGGGATGAGGGACTTGATGTTCGAGACAGCAAGGGCGGGATGAAGGGAGAAGGTTTTTGAGTTAGACATGGCTGACGAGAAGGAGGAGGAAGAATAATATGCTAGGGCACAGCGAAAGGTGTGGAGGAGAGGAAGGTTGCCCTAGGCCTGATACCATGAAAGTAGATAATTCCCTGTCTAATTACGTTAACCAGGTTAGCCTAATATACAATTGCTACAAGCTTGATTCTAGGAAATAATCACGGCTACAAGCTTGATTCTAGGAAATAATCACGGTAACAGTTAGGCAATTATATACCTAATAAAGACTATTGCTATATTTACATTTATTTACATAAATATATTCTATCAAAAACGATTCGAGCTACCAATGAGGATGTTAAAAGTGTACACATCGGGCTTGACCCAATCTTGGATCATTGCATTGTACCATTGTAGAGCATGTTGGTGTTAGTTGTGTTTGGCGAAGGCGGAGATGAGGAGGTTGTAGAGGGAGGGGGCGGGTCGAGAGTCGAGGGAGGATTTGAAGAGGTTGAAGGTATAAGAGGCGTCAGAGAGGCGAGAGGAGCGAAGGAGGGAGGAGGGAGGAGAGGGAGAGGTGGAGGAGGAGGAAGGAGATTGAGAAGTTAAGGTTTGGGATCGAAGCTAATTTATGACGTTGGAAGCCACGTAGGCAGCCACGTTCGTATCACGTGAGGCGTCACGTGAGAAATTTCGCTGGAAATTTGAGTCCAGCCAATTTTGAGGCCTATTTGTCGTCGGAGAAAAAATAATATACCAATATGTCGCCGGAAAAAATATATATACTAAACTGTCACTAATGGTAAATAAAATATATTGGTATTTTTACCGTAGTATATGTGTTTTAGAAAATAAATTTATTCTTTATTTGATGGTATGCCAAACTTAATAATTCGATAAAATATTTTTATAATCTAGTTTTTCTATTTAATCTATACAAAGTTTCGTTAAGGCAGGTCTAATATTCCTTGGAAAATAATATTAAATAATACATCTTAATAAGAGACTCTTCTACTTTCTATTGTTTTAATGCAAACTGAGATACTTATGCTAAATGCCCTATAGTTTCATCAACTTTGAACTTTAATGCTCTCTATTTTAAATCTGTGCACTTAAATGTGTCAATGTATTTAAATATTGCAGATAAATACTCTAAATTTTAAAATATTGCACGCTAGTGCCCTATTGTTTACCCAATATTACACATGAACCAATTGTTTGTAAATAACCTCACTTAAATACCCTAAAGTTTCTAAAAGTTTTAGTTTAGTACCCTCTATTATGTGATATTTTTGGATAAGCAGAGCACCATCTTTTCCCCCCTTCTTTATTAGTGTGGGGCATTCATTTCCAACACTATGGGCCCGTTTGGTTGATGTTTTTGGCCTCGGGTGTTGAACAGAAAACCTGCCCAACACCCGAGGCCAAAAACATCAACCAAACGGGCCCTATGGTATTTAAGTGCAATTCAGCCTAACTGCAATTATAACCGGTATAGTTGCAGCGAACCAAACATCTATTTGCTATTTAGTAGAATTTCCCGGCGGGCTAGTTATGGTCTTCCACATCGCAGTTGACTTGATACCAAACAGTAGCCTCTTCTAACTTCACCATGATTGCAAGCAGCTCAAGTCTTGCATCTCACCATCAAATCTACTAACATATTACTGGCTGAAGGATTTGAAGGCAACTTATTAGATTATTGGACTAAATAACGTCTGCCTACTTTTTAGGCAGCCATGCATCGACTCAGCTTCGCTCTTCAATTGCTTTTGCACCAGAACAGCTTGAAGACTTCCGTTTGGTCTTTTTCCCCAATTCTCCATCTTTGCCTCGCTGTTGTCACTGTCATTTGTTTATGTGAAATTTGGATTTTCCCCAAAATTTCTTGATTCATCAATACAAGGTTGACCTTCACGTTGTGGTTCAGGCCAAACCCACATCAAGAGCAGTTGAACCACATCACATCTTAATCAAGAAGCAGCTAATCCTAACGCACTAATTCCTTCACTGCTATAAAATCAAACACAGCAATATTAGCATCAAACCTCAGCAAAAAATGGCTGAAGAAAATGCAATCGTAGTATTTTCTCCCTTACAGAGAGAAAAACAAACAATCTCAATTCCCTTTCTTTGGGAAGAGAAACCAGGGACACCAAAGAAAGAGTGGATACCAACAAAGCCAACGCCGTGGATCATACCACCTCCATCACCAACAAAGCTCATTGTCTCAGTTCCTTTTCTGTGGGAAGAAAAACCGGGAAAACCACTTCCGCAACTTTCAAATCCTCCAAGCTCTTTCCTACATGAAATCGAGTACCAACAGTTTGATGAAAGCTTGAGCGATGTATGTTCAAGTTACTTTGAGGATTGGCACTCGCTTTCAGAAACCGATGGCCATGGAAGTTCAAGTGGCTCGGTGACAAGAAATGCGAGCATTGATGCTTTGGCTATGGAGCGCCTTTACCCTTTGCCATTGCCGCCGGCTGATGCAGGTTTAGGCTCTCTTTTTCCTTTGTCTCCTCCTCGTGCAGGTTTTCTCGATAAGGTTTGTGGGCAGGATAGAGCTATTCCTGCTGCTTACCAGGAAGTAGCATCGAATATATGTTGGAGAGAAGACTGTGGCATCATGGCGAAAAGGACGCTGACGCTTGGTGAACTCATGCTGTTGAGCCGCAGATTGAGCTACAGAATGAAGCCTGTCGTGATGAAGAAAAAAGGATTCTCGATGGTAAAATCTATATCAGCTGATGTTACTTTGGTCCGTCTCTCGCATTGGTCATTACAGCATGTTTTCATGAACTGCATGTACCGCTTAGCTGCAAAGTTAGTATATGGATTGGAAAACCAGACAGCTAATGATCAAAAGTTGGATTTGAAACACTAAATATTGCTTTAAATTATGCTACAATTTATGTGTCTTTGTTACAGAACAAGATTTGCTTCAGAGTTGAACTGTCTGGCAATAGAAGTGTCTAAGAATACAAGACCGGAACAATAGGCCCGTTGAATAAGCAATTGCTTAGGTACCAGATTTCCATACATTAAATTGATTCTCAAGTTTCATAAAAAAGAAAAATAATCGAAGCAGTAGTTAAACGATTTGCTTTTCAATTAGAGTTTAGAGTTCATACTGGCAGAAATATGTTTTTCTTTCCAATTAAGAGCAGTGCTTCTAACTCAATGAGTATATTGCAGGAGTCCCTCAGGGAGTCTTTGCTCTCGTGTTTTCCAGTGAGGGTCAATGGTCATCCAAAAGATGTATCCATCATCAGCATCTAATGCAGTGAGACGAGCATCACGGCAGGAGCTTCACCAAAGTCCTGTCTTTTCCTTTTCTTCCAACTTAAGCTTTGTCCTCGAAGAAGTTTGTACTTTGCATCAAAAATGTTAAAAGTGGCGCTATGTTAGACTGGCAATGCGCAGAACAATCATTGCGAATATCTCCCTTTAATTGGTTAATGAGATTACAACATGTCATCATTGACAACTTACTATCATCCTTCAATGACTGTCTTAATGCGTTCCATGACCACCGGGATATCACTCTCAGCCAATGTAGCAAAACAACACCGAAACCATCCAGGTTCGATGCAGTGACACGACGATCCTGGTGTTACATTGATCTTAGCCACATTCAGTAACTTATCCCAAAGCTCAAGCTCCCCTTTCTCACTATATGGCCAAATAAACTTACTCGTGTCTGCCCAACAGTAAAAACCTCCGCTGCTATTAACACAGTCAACACCCAACTGCTTCAGCCCATCAACAAATGGTGTGTAAATCTTCCGTATCCTCTCTCTGTTAACCTCAATATATTCTGTGATGAACTTCGTATCTGTCAGCATAGAAACAAGCAACTGTTGTGTAGGAACTGAAATAGCTAGAATAGAATTTTGCGAACTTTGAAGCTGCCGCTAGAACATTTTCATTGTATGAATAGATGGCTCCCACTCTAAACCCTGGAATAGAAAGATCTTTTGACAACCCATATACTATATGAACTCTACTCTTGTCGTAATCTTGTGTTTCAAGAACTTGTGCCATGCTAACAAACTGCTCGATTCCATAGGTTGAGCCAGCATATATTGTTAGATCTAATATTTGAGATCTAAACCATAAAGCCGTGATTAATTCAAAGAGATTAACAAGAATCAAAAGGTGCGGAAGCATATACCTGAATCCATTGAAGAAAACCTGAATAGGGTTTTGATGATCTTCTAATCTTAGGGTTTCTCCCTTATGGATCTCTTTAGATGGGGATAAGAGAATGTGAGTGGCTAACCCTACATTAGGGACCATAACCCTATATATATAGGTGTTGTACATTTGTAATTTGGCCCCTCATCAAATTAATATTACAACCTGGTATCTACACATATAACCCCATAATTTATTTAAATACTCATTAACCTAAATTGATTGATCACTTTAAATGGGTTATCCTTAAAAGATAGCAATACACATTGATTAATCATATGTGCCCAAAAATAGATTTGATTAGATTTAAATCCAACAATCTCCCACTTGGGCACCATATGATTCCTTAAATTGTGTATAACCTTATGAGCTCAAAATTGCTATCACTGAAAAGGTATTTCCGAACAATCTCGTCCATTGATTATATCAATATAGGATCAAAGCGGCCTTCGTCACATTTATCGTGACTCGACCCATCAATGGTCACATATACCAATACAATCAAACGACATAGATCAATCATGAATGTGCAGCATAAAAATTGCATGCAATGTGATCAATACATGTCTATTTTCAACTGGTCCTACTTTAGTTAGGTCAAAACCAAGCATAATGTAACAGAGTGTCTTAACTGAATACTTTATTCTGATCAGACAATACAATCTAACATAAAACACCATAATTACAAACTCCCACTAAATCACGATATCCTCAAATAATATCACACTCATATGAGCAGTATGCTCATGAAAGACCTTGGGTGGCAATCCCTTAGTAAGAACATCAGCTATCATGGAGTTTATCCCAATGTGCTTTATGGATATCTGTCCACTCTGTACCCTTTCTTTCATAACCAGGAACTTAATGTCAATATGTTTTGACTTAGTTGAGCTCCTGTTGTTATTGGAATATATTACTACAGATTTATTGTCATAATATAACCTTAGTGGTCTTTCCACATTTTCCAGAATGCGTAGTCTCGTGACAAAATTTCACAACTATATTCTATGATTTGATGTCTCATAGCAAGCTACAAACTCTGCTGCCATAGTGGAGAAAGCTACGAGTGTCTGTTTAACATTTTTCTATGATATAGATCCTCCTGCTAACATATAAATATAGCCTGATATAGACTTTCTGCAATCTTGGCATCCAGCAAAATCAGAATCAGAGTACCCAATGATCTCCAATTGTTCTGATTTTCTGTATGTGAGCATATAATCTTTTATTTTCTGAAGATTCCTCATAACCCTTTTGACTGCTACCCAATGATCATACCAGGGTTGCTTAAGTATCTGTCTAACATCCCAACAATGTACGCAATATTCAGACGCGTACATACCTGAGCATACATTAGACTTCCTACAGCCGAAGCATAAGAAATCTTCTACATTTCCTGAATTTCAAGATTACCTTTAGGGTACTGATTGAGACTAAACTTGTCTCCTTTAGCCACAGGGGTGTCTCCTGGTCTGCAGTCTTGCATGCCAAACCTTTTAAGTACCTTATCGATATAGCTCTTTTGTGATAATCCAAGAATACCCCGAGAGTGATCTCGATGTATTTGGATTCCTAATATAAAAGGGGCGTCCCCAAGATCTTTCATCTTAAAATTCTTTGATAGAAATCTCTTGGTTTCGTACAACATGCCTATATCATTAGTGGCAAGCAATATGTCATCGACATACAGAACCAGAAAAATATACTTACTCCTACTGAACTTGTGATATACATAATCATTAACAATGTTCATCTCAAAACCGAATGAGATAATTATTTGTTGAAACTTGTAATATCATTGACGAGGAGCTTGCTTGAGTCCATAGATGGATTTCCTTAATTTGCAAACCATATTCTTCGGGTCTCCTGACACAAAGTTTTCTGGTTACACCATATAAATCATCTCATCAATGTCGCTATTGAGAAATGCAGTCTTAACATCCATCTTATGTAACTCAAGATCATAATGAGCAACAAGTGTCATGATTATTCTGAAAGAGTCTTTCGACGAAACCGGAGAGAAAGTCTCTGTATAATCAATGCCTTCCTTTTGAGTAAAGCTTTTAGCTACAATACGTGCCTTATACCTCTCTACATTACCATTTTCATCCCGCTTGGTTTTAAAAATCCATTTACAACCAATTGGTTTTGTACTTTCTGGTAATGGGACAAGTTCTCAAACATTATTGTCTTGCATAGACTTGTACTATTTATTCATGGCATCAATCCATTGTTGAGAGTTAGAACTTTTCATAGCCTGAGAGAAGATGATTGGATCATCTTCCAACATTCCATTACTTTCCTCATGTTCTTGGAGAAATACAATATAATCATCCGAAATAACATTTCTCCTTTCTCTCGTGGATCTCCTTAATGGCACTGGTTCTTGAGATTGTTGAGTTTGTTCTTCTGGAATAGGAAGTTGTTCAACATTGTCATCTTGAGGTTCCGGATTTACTTCTTGAGCAACAACAGGTATAGGAACCTGAATATTGTCAAAAGTAACTGTATGGATTGGATCTGAAGCCAATTCCTCCTCAAAAGCAATGTCTCTAACCTTATTTCTCCCCCAAACTCAACATCCTCAAGAATGTTGATGTTCCCGTCTCAAATATATTCCTTAGTGTGGGATCATAAAACTTATAGCCCCTAGATCGTTCAGAATACCTAATAAAATAGCTGCTAACTGTTTTGGAGTCTAATTTCTTTTCATTTGGCCTATAAGGTCTTGCCTCAGCTGGACATTCCTAAATATGTAAGTGCTTTAAACTGGGCTTTCGACCAGTCCAAAGCTCATAAGGTGTTTTAGCAACTGCTTTACTTGGCACTCTGTTCAGAATGTAAGCTGCTGTCTTTAGTGCTTCTCCCCAGAGTGACTCTGGTAAAGGAGAATGAGTAATCATACTTCTTATCATATCCTTAAGAGTCATGTTTCGTCTTTCAGCTACACCATTCATGCTAGGTGAACCCGACATTGTGTACTGTGGGATGATACCATATTCCTTTAGGTATTTAGCAAATGGTCCTGAATGTTGTTCACCTGAACCATCATATCTGCCGTAGTACTCACCACCACGATCAGATCTAACGGTTTTAATTCTTTTATTGAGTTGATTCTCAACTTCAGCTTTATAGGGTTTGAACATGTCCAGAGACTCAGATTTCTCATGAATGAGATATAGGTACACATAACATGAGTAATCGTCTATGAATAATATAAAATATTATTGACCATTCCAGTATACCATAGGGAATGACCCACAAATATCTGTATATATCAATTCTATGACGCCTGAAGATCTTTTGGCACATAATCTCTTAACTTTGGTCTGTTTTCCCTTGATACATTCAACACATACGTCGAAGTCCGAAAAATCAAGGGAATCCAAAATGCCATCATACATAAGACGCTCAACTCTACCTTTTGAGATTTAACCCAAGCGCTTATGCCATAATGTCGCCGAATTTTTCTTATTTAATTTACGCTTAGTACCACGTGATTCCACATGCAAGGATTCATTATAAGAAGCAATTGTATCAAGCAAATATAGGTTGTCATAAGTACTCAAGTAACCAGTTTCCACAATATTTGAATTAAAAGATAAACTGAATTGACTGTTTCCGAATGAACAATGATAACCTGATTTATCCAATACAGAAACAAAAACCAAATTCCGTCTAAAAGATGGTATTACAAAAGTATCTTTCAAATCCAAATAAGAACCAGTTCCTAATAGTAACCTAAAGTGCCCATTTGCTTCCACATCTACCGATTGACCGTCGCCCACAAAGATGTGTCTTTCAACATCACTTGGCTTTCGGTAGCTCAGGCAACCCTGCATAGAAACACTTATATGAGTAGTAGCACCAGAGTCTAACCACCAAGTGTTTCTAGGTACTGAAGCTAAATTAACCTCAGAACCGACCAAAGTAAGGAACGCACCCTTATTAGCACGCCAGACGTGATATTTGGTACAATCCTTCTTTACGTGTCCAGGCTTGTTACAGAAGAAACAGCCCTGATTATCCTTATGTTGTTTCTTCTGAACTGGACCCTTAGCAGCTACATTATCATTCTTCCTTTTCTTGTCCTTATCTTTAGAGGCATAGACCAAATGAGCAATTTCAGTCTTATCTTACTTTAACCTGTCTTCTTCTTGTACACAGTATGAAATGAGCTCATTTAGAGTCTATTTCTCCTTTTGGTAGTTATAACCGACCTTAAACTAATTGAATTGTGCAGGAAGAGACAACAGAATCAGATGCACCAATAACTCATCACAGAGATCAAGTTTAAGTGCCTTAAGTTTTGAAGCAATATGAGACATTTCCATAATGCACTCCCTGATATTTCCTTTGCCCTTATACTTCATCGAAATCAAGCAAGCTAAAAGCGTGATTGTTTCTACCTTATCGTTTTTCACAAAACGCTTCTCAATTTCGGCAAGGAAATCTTTAGCCTTAGTAATCTCTTCGGATTCTATGCCCCTGAAGGCTTCCGGAATGCCGCGCTTAATGATCATAAGACTCATGTGATTTGAATGCTCCCATTTCTCATACTCCTTCTTTGCATCAGGAATGCTATCCGTATTGAGAGGTTGGGATTGTTCAGTTCTTAATACAAGGTCTAGATCCTTACAGCCAAGAACAATTAATATGTTCTCTTTCCAAACCTTAAAATTTGTCCCATTGAGCATGGGAATTGAGTTGATGTTAGTAAAAATTGTTGCAGCAGATGCATTAGCTGAAATAAACAAAAGATACTCACATCATTAACCGTAATTAGTAATCAATAAAATTCAAATAATAACAAATCTCATCTCAAGATATCTGGCACAACATTAATATCAAGTCTTTGGATAGTAATATTAACTTGTAAGTGATACCTTGTTGCAATGATCAAACATTAACAATAACTCATGTTAAATAATAAAACTATCTTTGGATTGATTCATTATTCACATGTAAACCTTATAATTATCACATGTTTATCATCGCAGATGTGTATGCTGTCTAAATAAATATTAACCTTCCTTTGGGCCGATTAAATATTTACACGAAAGCATACACACAAACATCTCACATTCCTCATGAACAATCTACACAAGAGAGGTTACTTTGGCAACTTCTTGTTTCAATTAATCAATTGGAGTGAGAGACAATCGTAATACCTTAGTATCATAATATTTGAATTAAATAATTGATTAACTATTAAATTAGATTTAAATTAAAAAATTTTAATTTAAATCAACTGAATTTCCAAAAAAACTTAATTGGGGCCTCATAGCTTAATTAATTAAATTAAGCACACCTTATTGGGCCCATACATAAACAAGGCCCTTCATCTTATTGAATCATTCAATTAATCCACACCTTAGGAGTTAAAAGGCCCATAGAATTTTTCACAGGATCATAACCACATAGAGTTTAAGTGGGCTGTGCCCTAACTCAAATTGTCTGCAGCCTTCTTCTTACACCCGACGGAAAAGAAGAACAATAGAATGAACGCGAGGTTCGTTTGAGAACGAATGCGAGGTTCGTTTGAGAACGAACGCAGGGTTCATTCGGATTGAGCACAAGGCTCGCCTGAGGATGAACGCAGGGTTCGACTTGAGAACGAACGTGAGGTTCGACTTGAGAACGAACGCAATGTTCATCTGAAAATGAACGTGAAGTTCAACCTGAGAATGAACGCAGGGTTCAACTTGAGAATGAACGCAATGTTCAACTTGAATCGAGCGCGAGGCTCGCCTGAGAACGAACGCGAGGTTCGTTTGAATCTTTCAAGCCTCGCCAAAAATTGAGGTAACCACCTCCTTAATTTCCGCACGTTTTCACGTGCACGAACCCCTTGAGGGTTTAATCTGAAATCGTCGCCGCCATTGCTCCCGCACCCAAAGGTCGAAACCCTAGGGTTTCCTAACGCCGTCGTCACCGTTAGAGTCGAGAGCGAGGCCACCAGCGACACTTCACCAGCGAGGAGCACGGGGATCGACGACCAAACAAAAAATAGATCCAAAAAAATTCCTCGATTTTATTTCAAAATTAGATCTAGAATAAAAGATGACCTTTTGATCCAAAATTGAAAGAAAAACCAAATAAAAAAGGAAATCTTTACTGTTCATCCGAAAAATAAAAAATGTTACTGTTCATCCGAAAAAATCAAAAACCGTTACTGTTCATCCATGAACAGATCTGAATAAAACACATATTAAGATCAAAAAACTCTAATTTTAATCTTAATCTCTTAGAACAAATCAACGGTGGCTCTGATACCACTTGTTAGATCTAATATTTGAGATCTAAACCATAAAGCCATGATTAATTCAAAGAGATTAACAAGAATCAAAAGGTGCGGAAGCATATACCTGAATCCATTGAGGAAAACCTGAATAGGGTTTTGATGATCTTTTAATCTTAGGGTTTCTCCCTTATGGATCTCTTTAGATGGGAATAAGAGAATGAGAGTGGCTAACCCTAGATTAGGGACCATAACCCCATATATATATGTGTTGTACATTTGTAATTTGACCCATCATCAAATTACAATTACAACCTGATATTTGCACATATAACCCCATGATTTATTTAAATACTCATTAACCCAAATTGATTGATCACTTTAAGTGGGTTATCCTTAAAAGATAGCAATACACATTGATTAATCATATGTGCCCACAAATAGATTTAATTAGATTTAAATCCAACATATATTTCATCAACAATGACATGAATGCTCTTCTCTGTCGCAAAATCTAGGAGCTCGTAGAGTTTATCCTCATTCAGTATGTTTCCCACAGGATTTGAAGGGTTTGTGATAAGAATTGCCCAGATTGTATCGTGCACGTTCGCGGTCGACAACCGAGAGCATCGCGGTCGACCGCACTGCAGTTTTCCTATTTTCTTCGTTTTGCTTCATCTTCTTTATTCCAGCTTCGGCTTCAGCTTTGGGTCTACACCTAGACTAACACATATTTGTATATTGGTAAACTTTTTTCTTAAGTTATGATAAGTAAGTATCATATGTGTGACGCCCCTGGGTTCACACAAGGCTGCAGTCCAAGGTGAAACCAAGAATGTCAAACCTGCCATGCACCACACCGTGCCATAACATGTTTCACCATCACAATTAACATCTATCTAGTAGAATCAATAACAGGTGTAGGTACAAAAGCAAGTAAAAGATAATACTCGAAAAACTGATGAAATCTAAATGATCAAATAGATATCTCATCATCCAACAAATGGGAATACATAAACAATGTCAGGATAAATAAACTGGGGTACTAAACAAGTCTCAAATACAAATATCTGACGAAAAGAAAATAAGGCACACAGCCTTTACAACTTTCTATGAAATAGTCCTCAAATGTCTAATCATCAACTACAGTGGAGCCCAAGATACATAATACATAGCTAAAATGTAAAGCTGAACACTAAAGTGATCCGCTATCAACCTGCGACACTCCGTGCTCCTGGCTCGTGACCTGAAAGGGGGAGGGACAACGAGCGTCAAAGCGCTAGCGAGCAACATCACAACCAACCCCAAGGGAAATGGGCTCGTTGTATAAGAAAATACAGATAATATATAATAGATCTAAAATCATTGATCTTACAAAAGAGGGTTTCAGTATTTAGGGGTTTATAACACGAGAATAGGTACGTCGAGCGAAATAATCCAAACAAGGAAACCCTCATGTATATACCTTATATCTCAAATTTGTAAACTCCTAAATACCAAACCCATGGTTCTAGAACAGTAACAATAATAGAGAAGAAATGCATTCATCACTAGAATATAATTACAGTACTGTAACATAGTCAATATGAATATCACGACGTTAGTTACATGAATATTGTGTTAAAACTTCCATAAGTGTCATACCAAATCTACAGAATCATCATGTTGTGAAATGTAGCGTAATCATCACATATCGGGTTATGAACCATGTCCGAAACACGTACTAACCATCGTAATTATCCAAACTCATGGAATAAATGTCAATTTGTTCAACACGAGGACTAAGAGGGATTATAGTCCAACACGAGGACTGAGAGGGATTATAGTCCAACACGAGGACTTCTATGGTTTATAGTCCAACACGAGGACCGTGGAAATGATAAAAGAGTGCTGTAACTCATGTAGTGAAATCTACTCCTCAATCTCACGACCAAAATAGTATACGTAACCCAATTTCATACCCCAGGTCATCTATCATGCATGGCCACATAGTGGGGCTAATAACCAAGGTCAGATGATCCAAACAAACCCCCGAATACGAGTAAAAATACTCAAATACACCAAAACTGGAATTTTGCAACAGAGGGGTCAGCGGTCGACCGGTCCGGTCGACCGAATCCTGATACAAAATCTGGCGGTCGCCCGCTGGGCATTTCGGTCGACCGACCAGACTTCGCGGTCGACCGAAATATGTCGCGGTCTACCGGAAGGATGTCGCGGTCGACCGAAACAATGTCGCGGTCGACCGGAGCCATGACTCGAGCTTAGCGGTCGACCGCGTCGGTCGACCGCCGAGCGGACAGATTCTAGGTTCTGTCTGCTGCTAAACCTGGAACAATTAATTTGATATAATGCGATAACAGTTGCTGAAATTATTCCAACATCATGCTGAAGATAAACAACCAAACTAAGGTTTGAAAACTACCCTTTTAATATTCAAAATCCATAAGGAACAAACCCAAAACATTTTAATAGCTTGCAAAAACGCTTTAACTCTTGTTTAGAAAATCTTTCAGATCCAGATCCTCATAAAACAACCATTAATGAACTTTTACAACTGAGATATTGATTCTTGAAGTCCCTATTATAAAGAACTTGTTTTTATACAAAAATACTTCTTTGGGCTCATCAAAACTCATGAAAAATCGAAATAAATCAAATAAAACAGGGGGGTGAGGGATTAGGCGAGATGATACTCGCCTTGGGTGCTGAGGAAAACCCTAGATCTGAAATAGATTGATCCCCTTCGCTGGAAACCCCAAATCCCGCTGAAAAATCCCCAAGAGCTGCTCCCAGATCGCCAAAATCCAGCTAGGGTTTTGAGGAAGAAGATAGAGGCTAGGGTTTACGTTTGGGGCTGAGGAGCTCTCTCCTGGGTTGAGTTGGTATAAATACTAACTCCCCAACCTGACCCGAAACCCAAAACCCAACAACTAAAAACCCGAAACCGAAACCTGGCAAACTCTCTGATCGCTGGTCGGTCGACCGCGCCGGTCGACCGTGTCGGTCGACCGATCAGCACAAAATCTCCTGCTGATGGCACTTTACCTGCTGGTCACCAAAAAACTCGACTTCTCTCACTTACATACACCCGTTGGGTTCCCATACACTGATAAACATATATATCTTATATTTATATGGTTATTCATCACAAGGGAATTATCTACAATTAATAATTCACACATATATATACATATATACTACAGAAATTTTCGGGGTTTTACATTCTTCCCCCCTTAAAAGAATTTCGTCCTCGAAATTCGGAAATCATACGAACTTGCAATATGAACTCTTATATAACCTTATAGAGATATTTACACTTAACGATCTAAAATGATAATATTCTCGCTCAAATCCTAATCTGGTGGAACTAGTACATCGGGTGAAAAATCCAAACAAGGAACCCCCCATACATATACCTTGTGTTCCAAAAGATTAAAAATTAAGCGAAAGTACTCTCATTATAGTGTTAAGTGTAAACATAACCAAAGTTATGCACATAACCAAAGACATGAAATCAAAACAAGAATTTATTTACCTCCTCAACCAAGTGTGGGTAATCACGACGCATGTCCTCCTCGCGCTCCCAAGAAATCTCCTCGATGCCTCCTCGGTTCCACTGAACTTTTACCAAGGGAATTACCTTGTTCCTAAGCCTCTTGTCCTCTCTGGCAAGAATGCAAACTGGAATCTCAATAGTAGTCAAATCATCCTGAAGCTCAATCTCCGGTGCATCCAATACTCGCTGCTGCTCCTCATCATGCAAGTGCTTCTTGAGCATAGAAATATGGAACACGTTGTGTATACTAGACATAGATGCGGGGAGATCTAGTCTGTAAGACACGGCTCCAATGCGCTCTAGAATCTGGAAAGGTCCAATATATCTCGGTGCAAGCTTCCCTCGCCTCCCGAATCGCTGCACGCCTTTCATAGGCGATACCTTAAGCATAACCAAATCTCCAATCTGAAACTCTAGTGGTCTTCGTCTCTTATCTGCATAGCTCTTCTGCCGACTCTGAGCGGCTAAGATCCGCTCTCTGATCAAGGCTACCTTCTCAGTAGTCTGCCTCACTAACTCTGGCCCAAGCATCAAGCTGTCCTCCGGCTCGGCCCAACATATCGGTGATCTACAAGGTCTCCCATACAATGCCTCATACGGGGCCATACCGATCGTCGCTTGATAACTATTGTTATAAGCGAACTCTACCAGTGGAATATGATCCTCCCAACTGCCTTAGAAGTCAATGACACATGCCCGCAACATGTCTTCCAACACCTGATTCACCCTCTCCGTCTGACCGTCCGTCTGGGGGTGGAATACACTGCTATAAGATAGTGTGTTGCCGAATGAGTCCTGGAAGCTCCTCCAAAAATGTGAAGTAAACACCGATCCTCGATCCGACACGATCGTGTATGGTACACCGTGAAGTCGAACTATCTCCCGAATAAAGATCTTCGCATAAGTCTCAGCTGTATAAGTGGTCCTCACTGGAATGAAATGGGCTGACTTCGTCAATCGGTCTACTATCACCCACACAGAATCATTCCCCTTCTTTGACTTCGGCAACCCCACAATAAAATTCATGGAAATATCTGCCCACTTCCACTTCGGAATAGGCAAAGGCTGAAGGGCCCCTGCTGGTCTCTGGTGCTCTGCCTTCACCTGCTGACGGGTAAAACATCTAGCTACATAATCTGCAATCTCTCTCCGCATACCACTCCACCAGAATCGCCTCTTCAGGTCCTTGTACATCTTGGTAGTCCCTGGATGTACTGTGTACCGAGTACGGTGCGCCTCATCAAACAACTCCCTCTTCAGCTCTGCACTAGCTGGCATAACCAATCTACCCTTCATCCGTAGACCTCCATCCTCTCCAATGGTCCAATCAGTCTTAGGCTCTTTGGAAATCTCCCCCTTACGGGTTTGAATCCAAGAGTCCTCCAACTGTGCTCTGACAACCCTGCCACTCCAAGATGGCTGCACTGACATAGCCCCCAAGAATGCGTTGGTCCCTCCAATCTCGGGTCTAAAGTCAAACTGGCTAAGAGTGATAAGATCTCTGTACAATGAACACCTCAAAGCCGCAACCCGATGTCGGCGCTTCCTACTCAAAGCATCTGCTACAACGTTCGCCTTCCCTGGGTGATACTGAATCGCGAACTCGTAGTCCTTGATAAACTCAATCCATCTCCTCTGCCTCTGATTAAGTTCCTTCTGAGAAAAGAGGTACTTCAGACTCTGATGGTCTGTGAATAGCTCAAACTGCACTCCATACAAGTAGTGCCTCCATGACTTCAGTGCAAACACCACTGCTGCTAACTCTAAGTCATGAGTCGGGTAGTTTTGCTCATGCACCCTTAACTATCGTGAGATATAGGCTACTACCCTCTGAGTCTGCATCAATACTCCTCCTAGGCCTGCCAACGACGCATCCGTATACACAACGAATGTCCTGTCGCTGCTCGGAATGGTCAGAACTGGCGCTGTAGTCAGCTTAGCCTTCAAAATATCAAAGGCCTCCTGACACTCCCTGCTCCATATGAACTGTACACCCTTCTTCGTAAGGCGTGTAATCGGCATCGAAATCTTCGAGAAGTCCTGAATGAACTTCCTATAATATCCAGCCAAACCCAAAAAGCTGCGGATCTCTGACACCGTCTTCGGTGGCTCCCAGTCAAGAACTGCTGTGACCTTAGCTGGGTCCACTGCTATGCCCTCTCTACTGATAACATGCCTAAGAAATCTGACTTCTGAAAGCCAAAACTCGCACTTGCTGAACTTAGCATACAACTGATGCTCCTGGAGATTCCTCAACGCTATCCGTAGGTGCTCCTCGTGCTCTGCCTCCGATCTCGAGTAAATGAGAATATCGTCGATGAAGACGATCACAAACTGATCTAAGAAGGGACGGAAAACACGGTTCATCAAATCCATGAATACCGCGGGAGCATTGGTCAATCCAAATGGCATGACCAAGAACTCGAAGGATCCATATCGAGTAAGAAAGGCGGTCTTGGGAATATCCATCTTCCGAACCCGCAGCTGATGATAGCCAGAACGAAGATCAATCTTCGAGAAATACTGCGCTCCCTGCAGCTGGTCAAACAAGTCATCAATCCTAGGTAGTGGGTACCTATTCCGGATCGTGACCTTGTTCAACTCTCTATAATTTATGCATAATCTCATACTGCCGTCCTTCTTCTTCACGAAGAGGACCGGTGCGCCCCACGGAGAATGACTCCGGCGAATGAAACCCTGAGCTAGCAACTCATCTAACTGGGTCTGAAGCTCCCTCATCTCAGCTGGTGCTGAATTTTATCCTGAATCCTAAGAAAGGATATGTCGACGCCTAACACGCGTCGCCAGTTTGGTCTTTATCCGTAGAAAAAGATACCGGAGCCTGACTCTGGGGACCTTTATCCCAAAGCCTAAGTAGGGATAAGCCAACGTCTAATACATGTTGCTGGGTAGCCTATTCCCATAACAATGGCAAAGTCTACATATTCGAAGTTGTAGCACGAAGTCTAAGGGAGTTCATTCCTTTAGCGCAACGTCACATGCGGAACGGATTAAAACAATCCGCATGTAAGCCCGACTCAAATGGTAGTCGGTAAGAGCACATCAAATCCGTTAAAGGCTGAGGATTTGCCAAAAATCCTGAGTCAACGTCTCATACACGTTGCTGTTTAGTCTTTTCACAGGAGAAAGACGAAGTCTACGTATTCAATATCGTAGCACTAAAAGAGTTAACTCTTTTAGCTTAACGTCACTTGCGGAATGGATTTAGACAATCCGCATGCTAGACCGACTCAAACGGTAGTTGGTAAAGGCTAATCAAATCCGTTGAAGGCTGGGGGTTAGCCAAAAATCCTAAAGCCAACACCTAACACGTGTCGCCGGGTAGCCTATTCCCGTAACAATGGCGAAGACTATGTATTCGACATCATAGCACAGAGTCTCAGAGAATTCAATCTCTGAGCGCAACGTTACATGCATGCGATAGGGTGCACGGGATATCAGGGCTGTGCCTAGCTGCAACTCAACACAGAACTCAACCTCTCTCACAGGAGGTAACCCAGGTATGTCCTGAAAGACATCCTGATACTCTGAGACAACTCTAGTCTCCAATAACTCAGCTCCCTGATCCCGTCGCATCACCTCCTCGATGTACGCCAGAAATGACTCCGCAAGTCGGTTGCCCTGAGAGGTAGCTACAATCATCTCGGACCCGTCGGATGCTCGCAACTTGACTGTCTTCGCAAAGCAGTCAATACTAATATGGTAGGAAGACAACCAATCCATACCAAGGATGACATCGAACTCGGACATATGCAACACTATCAAATCCACTATGAACTCCGACTCGTCTAGACTGACGGTACACCTTCTACAAACGCTCTCCAGAAGCGATACCTCTCCTAAAGGGGTGGAAACAGATAGAGGGGTGTCTAGGGGCTGAGCTACGAGCTGGAGTCTAGTCATAAATGCATGCGAGATGAATGAATGCGAAGCTCCCGAATCGAAAAGAATACGGGCGGGAAGAGAGTTCACAAAGAACGTACCCTCCACAACAGCTCCGCTAGCTCCATGATCACGAGGAACCACCGCATATACCCTGCCCGTGGCTGAAGACTGCTCTGCTGATGGTGCTGGAGAATAGGGGATAATCTGTCCCTGAGAAACATCCTGAACTGCCCGAATCTGTCCCTCAGTCCTCTGCGCTGCTGGCGGTGCCTCGAGCCTGTTCTGCTGGCCCTGACCTCTGCCCTGCTGGCGCTGCTGCTGCTGCTGGTTCGAACCCTTGCCCTGCTGGGCTCCTGCTGGTGCGCTACGGCACTCCGATGCCTTGTGCCCGACCTTGTGACAGTTAAAACAAGACCCTTGGAACTTGCGCTGCTGATGCGCTCTCTGATCCTGCTGGGGTCCCTTTTTATAAGGGCCCTGATGCTGCTGCTGATGACCAGAAAAACCTCTCTTGTTCTTGCCCTTATCATTGCTCTGTCCTGTCTTAGCCTTCCCCTCTTTGTCCTTCTGAAACATGGAAGTCTCAATCTCCTGAGAAGTGGCAGCCTCAGCTACCTCCCTAACTGAATAAAATCTCCTCGACACGAGGTATCGTCGGAGACTAGGGCGAAGCCCAGCTAAGAACATCTGAGCCTGACGCTCTCCCGTCTGCCACATCCCAGTGAAATGTAGCAACTCCATGAATCGGCTCTCAAAATCTGCCACGGTCATGTCTCCCTGAGTCAACCGGGATAACTCGAGCTCCTTCCCAGTCCGAGCTGCAAAAGAAATATACTGACCATCGAAGAAGTAGATAAAGTCCTCCCATGTGAGGGTCATCCTCTGATCTGGAGTAAACTGGAGTCGATACCATCTCCCGGCATCTCCCTTCAGACTGTAGGATGCCAGTCTCTGCTTCTGAACTGAGTCTACACCGAGTATGTCGAGAATGTTGCTCACATCCTCCTTCCACTTATGGGCTGCAAGAGGGTCTGGTGACCCCTGGAACTCCGGTGCCCTCATCTTCTGGTACCTCTCCACCATACGAAGCCAAGTCTCCTACTCTGTGGCCCTGTCTGGTACTGCTAGAGGGATAGCTGCAGGCGTGGCCTCTGGAGGTCTCCCTCTAACAGGAACGGCCGGTATCCCCTGCTGCTGAGCTACTGGTGGCGGTGGTGGCGGTGTCGGTGGTGCTATATGAGTCGTCACCATCTCCTCGATAGCTGTCATCCGAGCAAGAAGAGGTGCCATGAGGTCCATCAGATACTGAGGAGCCTGCAGCGGCTCTGGTGGTGCCTGCTCCTGCTCGGGCTGAGCTGACTACTGCTCAGGTGGAGTCTGTCGTGACTCTGCCTGGCTAGCTCTCCTAGTACGGGGCCTACCTCGTCCTGCCATCTCTCTCCTGATGGTAAGAAGAATAAAAATTCCATGAGTCAAATAGGCCTTTATAAATAGCGTATCGAATTGAAATTTTCACAGCATATAGTATTCACACAAATACTTTGAATTTATATAAAATAGTTGTCATAAAAAAATATTCTCAAATTTTGAGATATACGCATATATCGTCCTCACTCATACTAGGAAATCCTTTCGGACTCTATACATGAATCCTAAGAAACTCTATCCTAGCTCCACGACTCGACACAGGATGATCCTAAGGATACTGGAACTAGAGCTCTGATACCAACTGTGACGCCCCTGGGTTCACATAAGGCTGCAGTCCAAGGTGAAACCAAGAATGTCAAACCTGCCATGCACCACACCGTGCCATAACATGTTTCACCATCACAATTAACATCTATCTAGTAGAATCAATAACAGGTGTAGGTACAAAAGCAAGTAAAAGATAATACTCGAAAAACTGATGAAATCTAAATGATCAAATAGATATCTCATCATCCAACAAATGGGAATACATAAACAATGTCAGGATAAATAAACTGGGGTACTAAACAAGTCTCAAATACAAATATCTGACGAAAAGGAAATAAGGCACACAGCCTTTACAACTTTCTATGAAATAGTCCTCAAATGTCTAATCATCAACTACAGTGGAGCCCAAGATACATAATACATAGCTAAAATGTAAAGCTGAACACTAAAGTGATCCGCTATCAACCTGCGACACTCCGTGCTCCTGGCTCGTGACCTGAAAGGGGGAGGAACAACGAGCGTCAAAGCGCTAGCGAGTAACATCACAACCAACCCCAAGGGAAATGGGCTCGTTGTATAAGAAAATACAGATAATATATAATAGATCTAAAATCATTGATCTTACAAAAGAGGGTTTCAGTATTTAGGGGTTTATAACACGAGAATAGGTACGTCGAGCGAAATAATCCAAACAAGGAAACCCTCATGTATATACCTTATATCTCAAATTTGTAAACTCCTAAATACCAAACCCATGGTTCTAGAACAGTAACAATAATAGAGAAGAAATGCATTCATCACTAGAATATAATTACAGTGCTGTAACATAGTCAATATGAATATCACGACGTTAGTTACATGAATATTGTGTTAAAACTTCCATAAGTGTCATACCAAATCTACAGAATCATCATGTTGTGAAATGTAGCGTAATCATCACATATCGGGTTATGAACCATGTCCGAAACACGTACTAACCATCGTAATTATCCAAACTCATGGAATAAATGTCAATTTGTCCAACACGAGGACTAAGAGGGATTATAGTCCAACACGAGGACTGAGAGGGATTATAGTCCAACACGAGGACTTCTATGGTTTATAGTCCAACACGAGGACCGTGGAAATGATAAAAGAGTGTTGTAACTCATGTAGTGAAATCTACTCCTCAATCTCACGACCAAAATAGTATACGTAACCCAATTTCATACCCCAGGTCATCTATCATGCATGGCCACATAGTGGGGCTAATAACCAAGGTCAGATGATCCAAACAAACCCCCGAATACGAGTAAAAATACTCAAATACACCAAAACTGGAATTTTGCAACAGAGGGGTCAGCGGTCGACCGGTCCGGTCGACCGAATCCTGATACAAAATCTGGCGGTCGCCCGCTGGGCATTTCGGTCGACCGACCAGACTTCGCGGTCGACCGAAATATGTCGCGGTCGACCGGAAGGATGTCGCGGTCGACCGGAGCCATGACTCGAGCTTAGCGGTCGACCGCGTCGGTCGACCGCCGAGCGGACAGAACCTGGGTTCTGTCTGCTGCTAAACCTGGAACAATTAATTTGATATAATGCGATAACAGTTGCTGAAATTATTCCAACATCATGCTGAAGATAAACAACCAAACTAAGGTTTGAAAACTACCCTTTTAATATTCAAAATCCATAAGGAACAAACCCAAAACGTTTTAATAGCTTGCAAAAACGCTTTAACTCTTGTTTAGAAAAATTTTCAGATCCAGATCCTCATAAAACAACCATTAATGAACTTTTACAAGTGAGATATTGATTCTTGAAGTCCCAATTATAAAGAACTCGTTTTTATACAAAAATACTTCTTTGGGCTCATCAAAACTCATGAAAAATCGAAATAAATCAAATAAAACAGGGGGGTGAGGGATTGGGCGAGATGATACTCGCCTTGGGTGCTGAGGAAAACCCTAGATCTAAAATAGATTGATCCCCTTCGCTGGAAACCCCAAATCCCGCTGAAAAATCCCCAAGAGCTGCTCCCAGATCGCCAAAATCCAGCTAGGGTTTTGAGGAAGAAGAGAGAGGCTAGGGTTTACGTTTGGGGCTGAGGAGCTCTCTCCTGGGTTGAGTTGGTATAAATACCAACTCCCCAACCCGACCCGAAACCCAAAACCCAACAACTAAAAACCCGAAACCGAAACCTGGCAAACTCTCTGATCGCTGGTCGGTCGACCGCGCCGGTCGACCGCGTCGGTCGACCGATCAGCACAAAATCTCCTGCTGATGGCATTTTACCTGCTGGTCACCAAAAAACTCGACTTCTCTCACTTACATACACCCGTTGGTTTCCCATACACTGATAAACATATATATCTTATATTTATATGGTTATTCATCACAAGGGAATTATCTACAATTAATAATTCACACATATATATACATATATACTACAGAAATTTTCGGGGTTTTACAATATGTATATATCTTGTCCACTATAATGATTTCTCACCATTTGTCTGGCTTGTTAAGTAAGTATTATGTGGATACCTTTTGTCAGTTATAGTGATTTTCTTCCTATTGTCAGGTTTGTTATATCTTATAATATAGTTGATCAATAGTTTCACGTTAGTTGCTATTGCAATGTCATCTATATTTAATTATATAATAAGTTTATGACTCCTTTAGTATTTGAAGAATAAAATATAAAATTTTATAAAACTTACTAATATTTATTATATCTTCTATGAAAAATACTTATTGATTGGAAAAAGTTATTTAATACGTTCTCCATTGGAAAACCAGTTGGCGCTTCTTTGACAAATATGTCTCTTGTTAATATCAATTCAAGTGATTTATATAAGTTTATGAATTTTTGGGTTAATTCGTTCACTTTTCCATTTAAAATGAAAATAGTTAGATCCTTTTGAAGGATATCTATGAACCTTTTAATAGTTTCTCCATACATAACTCATTGTATTTTTTTTACCCAGTGAATATTATTAACATCAGAGAATATTTTTCTACCCTGTGAATATTACTAACATCAGAGAATAATATTTATAAAATATAATCAATTAATACTAAGTTATTATATTACAGTCTTTTATCAATATTAAGTGATTAGGTCTTCTATTAATTAATGTTACTGTAAGTGTCGGAATACCCGACGTGTATATTTTGTAAAAAATTCAAAGTGGTGCTAGTATCCATCAGAGGAGAAATAATATTTGGATAGGCTAATCTCTTCTTGACCAAGCCGTATCACCAATCTCAAGGAGAGTAGAGCAATCCCTAAATATTTACTCCTTAGATACATATTAGTATCACTTTGTTTATAAAAAAATTGTGAGGTGCATGCTTCCAGAAATTTATTTCTTTCTATTAATTACTCTTATTAAAAGAAACCCCTGATTAGTAGAAAGCAAAGAATTAAATAGACATTAGAAATCAAATGCAGAGAGATATTGATTTTATTATCTTTCTAATGTATTACAAAATTTAAGAGAAAGAAGATGAGATCTTGGGTCTCCAAACAATGTTCTGGAGCCCTCCTCCATTTCAAAATGAAAAATGTAGAGGACCTTGTCGTTATTTCAAACTCCAAGTCTCTCTTTCTTTTCAATCTCTCCACATTTTCTCTATCTTTTCTGTCATTCTTTAGTTATTCTCTCCCCTGAATGGCAAATGAGGTCTCAATTTATATGAAGACAAGGGGAGCTTATCGCAAGGTGTTTGAAAAGGTTTGGTGGGAGAGTTATTATAAATTCCTTATTAAAACTTCCTTATCAAGATTGTTGCATTAGTTTATCATAAAGAACATTTTCTTTGCCTTTCACTTCTCATTTATCTATTAGGTTATCTTTTTTTATTTCTTAAAATAGGTGTTATGCGGAGCCTATATACATTGAAGCTGAAATTAGGTATGTAGGGTGAGTATCCTCGAGTTAAATTTTATTGCTAAGGCTTATGATCACATGATAACACCAATATATTGAAATTGACATGCACCCTCAAGTTTGAGAATTTGGTTAGTATGAAGGGGTGAGGCATGTGTTTTTGTATTGGATTAATTGAGGGTACATGTACTCTCAAACTTACATGAGGTGTTGTCATCCTCATATTGGTTTTGATTTATATGAGGTACTATCCCTCATATTGATTTTGATATGAGGTGCTATCATCCTCGTAATAGGTTTCATTGACAGGACTTGTTGAGTTCCTCAAATTTGACAACTACAAGGGGAAGGCGTACCTCTCTGAATTAACTAATGTAGAAATCCTACCTTCAAATTAACTTGTATATGAGCTGTAGGTATCCTCAAATTAATTTCACTTTCAAAGCTTATCAAAAGGTATTAAACCCTTTATGGCTTGTCATGAAAATTTTTTGTGCGTCTACAGCTACCTCTATATTTTTGATACTCCAACTTAAGAGTAAAATTATATGTAATTACTTTTATTTAGACAATGATATTAAATTTTAATCTATCAATATATTTTTCAAATTTCATGGTTTTTTATAATTTTAAACTTTTGAGGGTATTTCTACAATTTTTTGAAACTTTGAGGGTGTTAATTGAAAATATTAACAGTTAAGGGGCTATACTAATTTCTAGATTTTATGTTTGTTGTTTTATGTTTTTAAATTTCAAGATGTTTTGTGTAATTTTGAACTATTGAGGGTGTTTTGTGTAATTTTTAAAACTTCTTAGTTTTTTATAATAATTCATGTATTATCTTTCTCTATTATCCCTGAGGCTTAATTGATGCAACAAAGAGCTTTTTACGGTGCAGAAAGGAGAATCTATGTTTAAGTTTGATAGTTGTTATAGCTTTATAAGTGGTGGAAAATATTCTCTAATCATCGGCAGACAAGTGTCTCATATTATGCATAATCAAATCAACATCTCAAGACAATCAGAGGCCCAACTCGGTCGTCTCGACACGCCGACATCTTGCGAGGATGACTCGAAAGGCGTCACATGTCGACGACCCGACTTATTGGCCGACACCTTGAGAAAACGACTCAAAAGGTGGTACTTCTCATCCATCCGACGAGTAGAAAGGCGACAAAATTCCTCGAGCCCCCTCTTGTGCACCGATGACCAATCACCTCGTAATAAATGCAATTAAATGCATTATGGACGTCATCATTCCTCTGCCCCTCATAATATTTATGATATATCGGACCACGTCGATATCGCACACACCCCATCACTTCGCATTAAACACCAAAGTGATCTCTCATCCACTCTCCGGCTGACACCTATAAAGCTGAGGCTAACGTGACTGACATCCCATACTCGGCCGAAATTACCCTTCTACCCTCCTACCCTATTATAAAAAGAGTTACTATTTTCAATTATGGGGTAAGCTTTGACTACTACTCTCTAAACTTAAGAACTACTGTAGTTTCTTTTACTTCTCCACTCAAGCAGATCACTGACTTGATCCTTGGAGGAACAACTGGGGAATCAGAATCCGCCCTCTTACGGTTTGATACTTGTGTAGGGAAGAACAGCTTGCTCAAGAATCAGACATTCGGAGAGTTAGATGACATCCTTTAAATCAATCAATACCTTATTTGACTGTGTGATTTCATACATCAACAATGGTAATCCCTAGAATTCATCTATATTGTTCGCAAGTTTGATGGTGTTTTTTTTATAATTTTAACTTTTGAGGGTGTTTTCATAATTTTTAAAATATTGAGGATGTTAATTATAAATTTTAAATTCTTCAGAGGATACTGTTAATTTCCAATTTCATGTTTGTTATTTTAAGTTTTGATATGTGATGGTGTTTGGTGTAATTTTGAATATTTGAGAGTATTTTGTGTAATTTTTGAAACTTTTTGGATTTTTTTGTTATTGTCGTAATATTTTATGTAACTTATTAATATTATTTTTTAATTATTGAGCTATAGATAATTCACGTGGGATTAAGATAAAATATAATTATGATTATGATAGATTAAGATTTAAATAAAATTTTTACAAAAGTGAAGGGTAATACTGACCAAGGAAAGATTTTTTCGAACTCGTGTTTTTAAAGGAAGTATGATAAACTTTTGAGGGTGTTTCTATAGTTTTTAAAATGTTGAGGATATTAATTATAAATTTAAAATTCTTCATAGGATATTGTTAATTTTCAAATTTCATGTTTGTTATTTTAAGTTTTGATATGTGATGATGTTTTGTGTAATTTTGAATATTTGAGAGTATTTTGTGTAATTTTTTAAACTTTTTGGATTTTTTATTATTGTTGTAATATTTTATGTAACTTATTAATCTTTTTTTTATTTATTGAGCTATATGTAATTCACGTGGGATTAAGATAGGGTATAATTACGATTATGACAGATTAAGATTTAAATAAAATATTTAAAAAAGTGAAGAGTAATATTGACCAAAGAAAGATTTTCCCAAACTCGTGCTTTTAAAGAAAGTATGATATGATATATGTTATCAATATAGTAACCACGAATTTATTCTTCCTTAGGTACAAGGTCCTCCATGTAACTACTATTCTACATGCTCTATCAAATTGAAATATAGATAAACTTCTCCTAACCTCCAAAAAGTTAGGGTGTTTTTTTTTTTTTATCAAAAACAAGGGATAAACCCTGCCATATGTATTAAAAACAAGTTTTACAAAAACAGGATACGAAATGTATCCGAAAATTGGAAGATAGAAATACTAGTTTCTCAATACTAGTGATATATGACTTTCTTCTCTCCAATATGTTAGACCCTAGAGGGGGGTGATTAGGGTCTTATGCTAATCTAATCCGATTTAAATGCCAATTAAAATTAATTAACAAATATATTCTTGCAAGATAGATATACAAAAAGTTATGTGCAAGAATATGCAATATACACAAGGGTAAACAATATGAACTAGATAGTGGATCATATAAATAATGAGCTAATGACAATGGCGAAGAAAAAATAAACACAAGTATAAATAAACACCAAAGCACACTCAAACACAAGATATGATCACGGAGTTCGGACCTTCCGTCCTACGTCTCCGCTCCCCACTCCCGGGGAGAAATCCACTATCACAACCGGGTTTTCTACGCTCACCCGAACAATGTTTACACCTCACAGTATCGGTTTTCAACGCTCACCGATCAACGTCACTCCTCACACTCGGTTTTCTAGTTCACCGAAAACTTCACAACACACTCGGTTTTCTAGCTCACCAAAAACCTTACAACACTCACAATGTAACAAATATAAATTTGTTCTCTACAATAGATGAGAACACAATTAAGTACAACTCAAAGTTACAAACTCTCACCACCCAACTATACTATATATGTAAATACTAAAAGCTCAATGTGGGTGTGTGTAACGATGAGTAAATAAAATCAATTCAACTAAACTCAAATATAAAATCTAGCTTAAGAGCAATGATAATCAAACAAGTATATAAATGTAAAGCTAGAGTTGAGTTTAGAAAAACTTCTCTAAAACACAAAGAAGATGATGAAGAAGATTGAGAAAGAATCCCTCAATCTGCAGTGAAGCTTCCTCCTTTGTAAACAAAACCCAAACTTAAAACAACCAGTAAAACCACACTTAAACTCTTTTTAAAACCCTTGTTAAAAACTTCTTTTCATTAATTAAAGAAGAGATCAGCAATGGGGTATTTATACCCACTCAAGATCTCAATAAAAACCCAAGTAAAAAGACAGAAATAGCCCCAGCAAATCAACTCAGGAAATAGCCGTTGGAAAAGCAACGGATCTATTGTCGGTCGACCGGAAATTCTGTCGGTCGACCGACGGAGAGCAAAAAACACGAAGACCAGCTCTGGACAATCGTCGATCGACCGGTGCGGTCGATCGATGGAGCTTTCAGTCGACCGGACCGGTCGACCGACAGACTCTCTGTCGCCCAGTGAACACATGAATTCAGGATCGGTCGACGGGTGCAGTCGACCGAAATCTGATACACTAAAAACAGGTTTTTAAAGCTATTTTTGAGACTTTTGAAGATGTGTTAAAAATAACAAATGAAGTCCAAAAATTATGAAACTTTGGGAAAAGTATATAAACATGTAAGTGAACACGTTACAAAAAGAATTTTCCAAATTGCATTTCCCATTTGTGAAAAATCACCATTTTGCAAAATAGTTCAAAACACGAAAATGTAAACATGTGAAGTTTGATATTTTGGTTAAACCATATTTTGAAACTTTGCACAATGATTATATAGACTTAATAAAATATGTATATGATTATTGTTAAGTCCAAAAACAATGAATACCATATTTTCACAAAATTGCATATTCTATGCAATATTTTTAAAACACTAAATATGATTTCATTACATATAAGCTTGTTAAAGGTGAAATCATATATGGGCATATAAACATGAAAACTCAAAACTATGTATGTATATATATAAAACTATATATATGCATAGAACCCAAAACTTATGTATATATATATTACTATATATATATACAAAGAAACCAATAAATGTGTGTGTATAGATATTGAGCTTAAGGTACTTAACACACATAATATAAATCCTAAACTACATTATCCAAGCAATCTTGATCTTCATTGTAGCTCAACTTGGTACACATTTGCGGATGAAGCTAAACTTGGATCTTGAACTTGAATTGTACGATGCTTCACTCCACAATTCCGCCAACCTCCTCTTGATATGATCGTGTAGGCTTAATCCATCCAACCTCCAACTACGTTGTTTGTCTATAATAAATAAGAAAACACAAATACTAGACAAACAACATTAGAAGTAAATTGTTTGTTAAACATCATCAAAACAAGAAGGCCAACACAATATCCGTGAAGGTGAAGAGAGGGCCTTGCCGTCATTCACCGTTGACACAGATATAAGAGAGAACAAAAGCCAGCCATATATTTGGTATCAAGAAACTAATATTTCTATAACCCAATCAAAACATAGAACAAAACTTGGAGTAAATCATATACAAAAACTAAATAAAACATCCTGACACTTGCAGATTAGTCAAATGCTTCTGCCAATGGGGTCTTTCTCCAACATAGCTTTTATCTTTTGTGTTGTAGATCCACTTTGAGTACCTGTCCAATCATATAATGAAGATATTGCATAGTTAATAATGGACTTGATAGAAAATTGTATTTGATCAAAAATAGAATTGTTTCTTGATCTCCATAGACTCCAGCAAACAGATGCAAATATATTGTGCCACATATGTCCTTTCAACCCATGAACTGATTCTAAGATAAGCAGTAGGTCGTCCCAATTTGCCGGCCAAGTGAATGGAAGATTATAGCGTATGAAGTGCTGCCATATTACTTTTGTTACTGGACATAAGAAGAACAAGTGCTCTGTAGATTCCAGTTCTAACCCGCAGAAGGAACAGGTAGTGTCACCTTGCCAGCCTTTGGAAAGAAGAACCTCCTTTGTGTGCAATTTGTTATTAATAAGTAACCAAAGGAAGATACGTACTTTTGATGGAACAATGGGATTCCAGATAACTTTATAGATGGGACTTGAAACACCTCTCCAATGAAGAAAATTATAAAGAGACTTGACAGAGAACTGTTTGTTTGTAGTTAGGGACCATTGTGCACTATCAAGATTATTTGAAGGATGTGAATCTTTAATAAGATTCAGAAGATCAATTTTCTCAGTTTTCTCACAAGGGAGGATACTTCTTCTCATCAATAAATGCCAATTCCAGATATGATGATTGAAAAAACCTTGACTTTTAACAGAAGCATTAGAAGAAAGAGCCAACTTGTATGACAACGGAAAACGATTTGCTAAACTGTTGGAATCAAGCCACTTATCTTCCCAGAATCTTATTCTCTCACCAGTTCCTAATTGCCATCTTATGTTATGCATAAAAGCATCCTTTTGAGATAATACAGCTTTCCAAAAAGAAGAATGAGATATGCTGGAACATAGAGATATATGATCTTGAACATAAAGATTTTGAAGAAACTTGCTGTAGGCGTATAAAATTGCCTATAGGTCCCTTATCACAGCTCGACGACGCCAACGGACCATCGGGCGACGTATCCAAACAAGACCGTTAGCTTGCCAACGCCGAAGCCAAGCCTTACGCAACGGAGCAGGTTAACGAGGCTACGAAACCAACAAATCGCACCCAAGCATGGGAATGCATCCACTCGCACGCGGAATCAAACCAACGTTTCGGGGAATCACCGAGTCATCTAAACAAGAGCGAACTCGGTGATACAACGATCGAATCAAGATCAATTCCGGACTCGAACTCAGAAGCGGATTAACTGCCATATTTGGAATCAAGTCAACAAATCGATTCCAGATCAAGTCAACCACAAACCGAATCAAACCCGAACAACGG
>BQKN01066646.1:445484-461641 GCA_022839385.1 Asparagus kiusianus | reverse complement strand
CTCGGCGATCATCCACGCCAAACAAGGCAAGAGTTCGAGAGGGACCGGATCTGAGATCTACACGATTTTCCTCCGGATCTAAGCTTGGTTCTTAGATCCCGAGAAGAGTCTCGAATTCGCTTGGTCGATTTCGACACTTGGGCTACTATTTCCTTGGTGAATTAGTACCCCACCCGGCTATTATTTCCTTCGTGAGATAATACCCGTCATATCGTGTAGATCCGACCGGATCGAGATCACGCGGTGGTCCACGGCAAATAACCCCGGCGCAGGCAAAGAACCCACACAAAGCGAGTAACCGCAAAACAGGAGCTCGCGATTCGTTCGACATAAAAGGAAACAAATTGTAATCTTTCTTTTTCGTATTTTGATTTTCATTGTAACCGGCTCTTATAAAAAGACCGGATCTTTGTAACGCATAAAGTTGTTAACTAAGATGGCAATGATATCAATGAAGAAAGGCACAAATTTTCCCGCGAACACTTGCCTGTGGAGGAATTAATATCTAAGCATTTCCATAACCATTTGGATAAAAGTGAAGAGTTAAACAGGGAAATATCTTTCACACCCAGCCCTCCCTCTTTTTTACTTAAGCAGACTTTCTTCCATTTGACTAAGCATTTGAAGGAGCTCGCATCAGCCTTTCCTGACCATAAAAAGTTCCTTCTGATTTTGTCAATATCATTAATTAGCCATTTTGGTAACTGATAAAAGGACATATAATAAAGAGGGATAGATGTAAGAACTGAGTTCAAAAGAACCAGTCTTCCTCCATAAGAGAGTGTATTCTTCTTCCAAGTTGCTAATTTTCTATGAAGAGTGTCTGTAAGAGGTTGCCAATCTGATTTAGATAATTTCCCATATTTGATAGGTAAGCCAAGATATTTAATAGGTAAATGATCAACTTTGAAATCAAGATATGAAGCTAAAAAGTGAGCTTTGTGATGAATTGAGCCAAAGTATATCAGAGATGATTTTGTATAATTGATGCTCAAATCCGATATGTCTTCAAAGAAGTATAGAATGGTTTTAAGAATGGAAATATCACGAGCAGATCTTTGAAACTCTGACAACACCCCCAATAACTTTCGGGAGAAAATCCACAAAGTAACACCATCAGTTTATGTGTGATCAAATGATTGAAATACCCCAAGTATATTTTAGCAAGGAACATCAATAAGTTTTAACCCCTAAACTATTTTGGTGAAAAAACCCTAATAACAGTATTTGTAATTTTAAGATTTTTTATAGGTTTGTTTATAGTTTTGATTTTTTTAGTAGGTTGTTTATTGTTGTAGATTTCAAAGGGAGTTATTTGTAAAAAAAATTCACAGGGTTGTTGTAATATTTGAATTTTTTTAGGGGATGTTGGAGGGTTTTCTATTTTAAGGTTTGTTTGCAATTATCAGACTATTTAGGGGTCATTTACAATTTCATCTTTCATGGGGGTTGTTCATAGTTTTCAAAATTTTAGGGGATTATGTATAATATTTTTGTACATTTTCAATATTTTTGTTAATTTTTAGATCAGGTTTTTTAAAAATAATTTTCAGATTTTAAAGGAGTTAGTTTACAGTTTTTAGATTTTTAGGGTTTATATGTAGTTTTTAGAAATTCCAGGAGGTTGTTTGTAATTTTTATACTTAAAGGGGTTGTTTGTGTTTTTAAATTTTAGGGGCGTTTGCAATTTGCAGAATTTTCTAGTAATTTTTTACAATTTAAGATTTTTTTGGGGGTTATTTGTAATTTTTAGATCTCTTACGGGATTGTTTATAATTTGTTTCTTATTTTAAGAGCTCTTTATAATTTCAAATTTTTTAGGCGGTATTTGTAATTTTTAACTCTCTTACATGATTATTTATAATTTTCGTAATTTTCAGGAATCTCTATATAATTTCCAGATTTTCAGGAGGATGTCTGTAATTTTTTCTTTTGAAGGGCTTTTTTTGTATTTCTTAGATTATTCAAGCAGTTATTGTAATTTTTGTATCTTAATGGGTTGTCTATAATTTTCAGATTTTTGAAAAGATAGTTTGCATTTTCATATCTTTTTTAGGCAGCCAGTTGTAGTTTGCCTTATTTTAGGTGGATATTTGAACTTTCAAAGGAGTCATTTATAATTTTGAATTTATAGGATTAGTAGCAATTTTTAGATTTTTTTAGGAGGTCATTTGTTATTTTTAAATTTTAAGAGACTGGAGATCAGATAGATAGGTAGAATTTAAATAGGTATGTAGCATAGAACCCAACTTCTCTGATTCTTCTTTTTGTTTATTGTATTTACAAATAAGAGCTCAGCGGCATACAATATGGGCAAAATGGAAAGTATATTAATTGAATAAGATGCATGTATGAATGTTTATATAAAAATTTGCCCCTGGAAATTTTCTTTAACCTGCGTTCGGAAGTTTTAAATTTAGCCTTGGTCACATAAAGATGATAGAATTTGTGATAAGTGATATTTTTCCAGGATTTAATTTGATGTATGACAAATTTTTTTGTTTGGGATTTAATACATGACGCTTTTTGTGCCTATAAAAATAGTTCATCAATTTCCCTTCCAATATAAAAGAGGGATACCAGAAGAAATATGTCCGTTCTTTTGCAACTAAGAGCTCTGTACCTAACTTAATGACTATATTATTCATTAGGGAGTATTTGCTCTCATATTTTCCCTGAGGACCAATGCTCACCCAAAAGATGCACCCATCATCAGCATCTAGCGCAGCGAGAAGAGCATCATAGGAAAAGCTTCATCGAAGGCCTTTAAAAAAAATCATCCATCGTTTCCCTTTCATTCAATTTTCGCCTTGACCTGGAAAACGTTTTTTGCTTTGTACAAGAATGTTAAAACTGGAGCAATGTTACACAGGCACTGCTAGCTCTTCTTCTTTTAAACCGTCCACTGAGTTTACAGCATGTCGTCATTGACAACTTCTATCAACCTTCAATGACTCCCTTAATACGTTCCATGACCACCGGGATATCACTCTCGAGCAACGTAGTGAAACAACATCGAAACCATCCAGGTTCCATACAGTGACACGACGATCCTGGTGTTACGTTTATCTTAGCCACAGTCAGTAACTTATCCCAGAGCTCAAGCTCCCCTTTCTCACTCCATGGCCGAATAAACTTACTCATGTCTGCCCAACAGTAAAAACCTCCGCTGCTATTCATACAGTCAATACCTAACTGCTTCAGCCCATCGACAAATAATGTGTACATCTTCCGTAGCCTCCCCCTGTTAACCTCGATGTATTCTGTGATGAACTTTGTATCTGTCAGCATAGAAACAAGCAACTGCTGGGTAGGAACTGAAATAGAAGAGAACCTTGCAAACTTTGAAGCTGCGGCTAGAACATTTTCATTGTATGAATAGATAGCTCCCACTCTGAACCCTGGCATAGAAAGATCCTTTGACAAGCCATATATTATATGAACCCTACTCTTGTCGTAATCTTGTGTTTCAAGAACTTGTGCCACACTAACAAACTGCTCGTTTCCATACGTTGAGCCAGCATATATTTCATCAGAAATTACGTGAATGTTCTTCTCTGTTGCAAAATCTAGGAGATTGTACAGTTTCTCCTCATTTAGTATGCTTCCCACAGGATTTGAAGGGTTTGAGATGAGAATTGCCCGGACTTTTACTCCTTGTTTTTTCGCCTGTTTGTACGCTCTTTCAAGAGCAGCAGTACTCCAGCTGAAGTTGTCTGTGCTTCGGCATGGTACAGGTATTAGCTCAACACCTGTTCTCAACTTTATATCCCTGTCAAACCTGAATACCAAAATATTAAATACAGGTCCCGGTGGCAAGAATGAATGAATTTTGGTTTAGGAAATAAAGAAATTACCCGGGGTAATATGGCGAAGGAACAAGGAAGGCATTTCCTGGGTCTGCAAGACAAAAACCAAGTGTCTCAATTGCAGCACTTGCACCAGCTGTTAATATGATCTGTGACGGATTAAATGTTACGGTTCCTCCCATAATGTGCCCCATAAAATCCGCCATGCCCTGAAATTGAAAGTTGAAACGGAATATTCTTACATTAAATTCTTGTGCAAACATGTTGAGGAGCACAGCTCCGCCTAAGCAATCAGAGAATAGGTACATATAAGAAACAGCATGAAATTTTATGGAACAATCTCATTGATGGTCAATGTCATCATTTACTCAAAGATGCCAGCTTCTTTCACATCTTCAAGAAACTTACTTCCTTTTGATCCAATAAGCTACCTCTGACCTTTGAAGGGCAGAGACACCTCATTGCTAAACCAATTAACTCAACTAAGTTATCCTTTGTAAGTGAATTACACTACCATCAGCGCACCTGTAAATTGATTATACCTTCGACTTTAACTCATTGTCTATACGTCTTCACCTATGAAATGTTATATTCCATCTAATAGAAAGTGAGTTTTGTAGAATTCATAAATGTCTGCTTAACTTTCAAATTTAGATGCTTTAAATTGAACATGTAAGATACTTGGCTCACTACATAGTTGCTGTCCAAAGGTAATAGGATGTCAGGTGCCAAAAGATAACTTTTTCTCCTATGGCATTCTAAAACTCCCCAATTTCCGAAACTCCGTTCATGATTTGATGTTGATCGTGATCTTCATGGCCTACGAAAGGATGTATGAAAAATTAATGACTTAGACACCTTTCATCAATTGATCTGAAATTCACAATTGCTGTCACTAAAAAGACTTCCACTTTGCAACTACCCAAAATATGGTTGAAAGATGTTCAAGTCGCATGGTTTCTTAACCTATGTATGTTTAACTGTTATAGAGCATGAAGATCATTTTACACAATGCAGATCATGTCATTTTACACGATGCAGATCATACACTTAAGTGGGGAGACGAAGTTTTGGTCACGTCATAGAAGTAAATTCCTTATACGGCACACCTGTTCCTGTTTCCCAGCTACTTATAGTTAAGAGATTTAATAGTTTATTTCTTCAGGCAGTTAGATAGGAACGTTCTCAGCCATCTAGGCCATCTAGGACATGTTCAATGAGTTTGAGATTTTAATGCTCAAGACAGTTACAACTTACAATCCAGCAGGAGATTGGATAGTTCTAGACCATCTAGCATGTGCTGCTAAAACTAAAATTGCCAACCGTACATCACTTCAATCAGAGAAGTAAGATCTCCATCTTTTCATTAAAGAATAGCATATCCTGCACTCCTCGTGTGTGTGTGAATGTGTGTAGCGACTGCGGCTGGCTGCTTGTGAACTTCACTTTCCGTTCGTCAAATAGTACCAACTAGATTTCTCAGTAAGCGGGATAATGAAAAACAAATATGCTCATCACAAAAACTCCAAACTGTTAGCTGACATGAAACATTCCCTTCTAGTATCTAGTACCAGTTACCAAACTAGTGAAAAAGTTCAAGACTAAGATCAAAACACCAAGAATACAATCTAGAGCTGATGAAATCATTTCTCAGTTTCATGTAGCGTGTCATATGCCAAGGCTCGGTAACCTGCAGATTTACTCATCCTGTGTTTGTGTTGATCCAGGTGAGACCAGAGGTACATACCACAATCCTTGCAAGACACTAGACAATACAGATCGGATTCACCCATGAGCAACAAGATGATCATAAACATAACTGAATTTCCTACTTTGTAACAACATTGCCAGATTCTGTTTGAACATAATATATAACTCACATAATAGACCAATTATGTTCCACCAGAAAGCAATCTGTATGGAATCCTGTAAATGGAAATCAAGAAATCTAGCAAACACGAGGTGCCATCAAACCAGTGAATAAATTTTACCAAGATTCTATTAAACATCTTGCTTTGGAAGAAGCACTATGACGCATACCACAAAGAAATGGGATATTGTTGTTTCTGTGTTAACATTTTCAACAACTTGTGTAGACCTGAAGGACTTATAGAATGATTCGAAATTCTAAACTTTAAGTTCTCCTTGATTGTACACCCTCTGGGTATTAGAACATCAGCTTTTTGCAACAAGAAATGCAAGACATATGAGATGAGAAATTTAAAAACGCGTCAAGAGATATATCTTTAGGTACGCATCAGTGTTTCAGTTAGATATGTCTTGTCACTACATTACACTATTCGACAGGACGCCATTTAAGGATGATTATGGGCCACACCAGCTCAAGGGCCATCCCATCCGATCTAGCCCCATAAGAAAATTGGCCTGGCCTTGAACCTCTCATCTTGAAGTTTAGGGCCTTTTAGTTTTGGGGCAAGGCCTAGGCCTATCTTAGGGCCTACCTTTTATATTAGGCCCTACCTGGCCCTAGGCCAGTCATTCGGAGTTCCTTCAAGGACCCATTCCTAAGGTCCAAGAGGTATCATTTTCCTATTACAGAAGAAATTGTGGCTTACCTGATATAAAATTTGAAACAAAATTTGAAGTATTGGCCATACATTGATGGGTTGGATCTTAATTTTTAAGCATCATTGATCCAATTCAGTCGCAAACAGTCTATAATATAGATATTAGCTAATAGCAACTGATATTAACCGATGCTGACAAAATAAAGGAGTCTGAGGTTTGAAATGCCAAAAGTTGGATTCAATAATGTTTTATCGACTGAAAAAACAATGAATAGAAAGTTTGTGTTTTAATTTACTTATTCTATGTATCGATACTTCAATATGAAATTGCAGAATGCATATGCAACACTCTGTACCGAGATAAGTAAAGGTAAAGCAGGACAAAATGATACTGAGATTTCAAAATTTTATTTGAACCTTTGACATGTTTTTTTTTAATAGTTCTCCCATCATCATACCTATAGTTGAATGTTTAACCTATTATCATATATTTTCCTTTAAAAGGTTGGTTTAAAACCTTGAGTTTAGAAAATATAGATTTACAACCAACTGGAGTTGTTTGACACTTTTTTTGAAATTAGCACATAACGACGATCGGCAGCAAATTGATCATAATGTTTAAGAATCTAAACAAATTTTATTGAACATTTAAGTGCTTTTTGAAAACTGAATTAATACTTTCGCTTCTTTGAGTACTTACCATGTTTGTACAAAATGTATTACCACCATATACCAAAGCCCATTTTTCTTTGTGTTTGAACAAATCATTCAATCAGGAGTCATCTTCAAGGTCATGCTTCTCTAATAAATTCTTCCAAGTTGCAAGAAAGTCCTCCTTTTCAACATGGTCATATATGCAACAACAAAATTCAGAAGCAAATGTCGATGAACTAGCAAATGAATTATTGAGGCTTATCATAATGTATAATAGAGCTAGCCGAAATCCTTAGGACCAATTGAGAAACCTGCAATGGCCGGATTGGAGCTAAGCATGTTAATGCCCTGGGGCAAGACCGAGGAATCCAAGATCTCAATATATTTTTCCAAGTGCAACGACAGCATACCCAAGTACCCAGGATGGATTCGACCAATTATCATTAAATGCAGTAATTTCATTATGATATAATTTTTTTTAATGTATATGAATCTTTAAGAAAAATGATTCAAAGATATAGCTTTGCACTATAAGCAAAATAGTACTTTTCCCTTCAAATAAGTATCAGTCCTTAACTACAATCATATTTAATTGAAACCAAACGTTCTCCACTAATAAGCAAAGAATCATACTAAAGAGACTATATAAAATAATCAAATTGCTTGGAGGATACTCTTTTGCAGTAGGGTATATTCATGTCAAGCATGAGAACGAATACAAACTCAAGGCTGGAATATAACCACCACCATAAAAATGTTAATATCAGCCTAGACACTATAAGAAACTCAACATTAGCCTGCAAAGGCATTTCCAAATAGCTTTGATGAAATAATCTTTCCAGCTGCTACCATCTACTCCTAAAACCACAGACACCCTAGAATAGTTTCAGTATATGGTCGTTAAAAAACTCAAAAGCAGGATTCTTTTAGAATTTAACTAATACCAATTATCTTCGCCAAATTGCTTTGGTGAAACAATAAAGGAGAATATGTGCCACAATGATACTTTTCACATCAATGCCTAACAGAACAAGAAAAGAAACAATGTCTCAAGCTATCAAGGTAGTTGTACTCAGGAAACATTAATGTCAGCAAACAAGTAGACAAAAATTGGCAATAAGTGATGTTCGCCACGTATAGTCGGAATACCAGTAAGGGAGGCTCTCAGGCTTGAATCAAAACTTCGTAAAGAATAGAAGAGTACCTAAAAAGTACTGGAGGATGATTACTGGTAAAACGAACGGGAAAACAAGATGCAAGCTTTAGCCCATGACCAACAAACCTTCAATCACTCCCTACACAATCTACACTGACTGTACAGTAAAAGACTTCAAAAACTCGCCAGACAACCCTCCTATAGTGTTTTCTCCAACAATAAGAATGAGTTTGGTTACAAATAGTTAGAAGTTAGAACAAACGCATTTACAACATGCAGTTAAACCTCCTGTTGTTAAAACACTTTTTACGCCGCAGCTGCTACCTATGTTTCATCTACTTTGCTTTTGCACAATAATCTTTTGATGTAGTAACAGCGTCCAACCAAACAATTGTGTTGCCAACTTCCCATTTAGACATACCTTGAACAATATAGAACTCCAATTACCCTAATCCAAACATACCCCAACAAATTCACATAGATTTCATAAGAACTTAAAAAAAAATGATCTTTGCTAGCAAAATTGCATAGAAATCCGGCTGCCATATGGAACTAATCCAATTCTCTGACACAAGGCAACTAATATCTTAAGCCATCCAAAAATTCTTATCACCGCATCAAAACAGACAAAAAAAAAACTAATCTATTCATCAAAAACAAAACAACTAATATATTCATCAAACAGCTAATTTATATACTTACAATCTTCAAATCCATCAGCCCATCAAAAGGCTGATACATCGTCAGTCTTGCAATACTCAAACCCCCTTCCCTCTCATCCATCAACGACTCCTCCAAATTCCTCCGCAGCCAATCCCCAATCAGATCCAGCGACAACTGCTCTAAAACCAAAAAACAAACCCTAAAAATCTCGATCCAAATCAAATCTTTGCACCAAAAGAAAACAGCTGCTGCTACCACCCCATTACCTTGGACTCCGCTAGCCCGAGCTGAATCACCCCGCTAGGGTTCGACACCGAATCGTACGGATCCTCAGCGCACCTCTTCATCCCAGCATAGTAAGAAGAATCTTTACCCCTAGCAACAGCAGCGGCACGTGTCGACACGTGCGCAGGCGCCAGGGAGCCACGTGGCGAGAGGTGGGACCGGGACTGGGATCGGAAGATGGCGGCGGCGTCCGCGTCGGAGAGATCGCCGGAGTTGGAGGATGAGCGGCGAGTTTTGAAGTAGAGTTGGAAGAAGTAGAAGAGGGCGCAGGGGATCAAGGTGCCGAGGAAGAGGCCGCCTCGGCCTTGGACGACGCCTTGGAGAGGGACGATGATGCGCATCGCCGTGCCGGAATCGGATCGCGCCTGCGGTTGGGAGCTCGTGTCGGCTGTGCCGGCCGATCTGTTACGAGCTGGGTTTGCTCATGCTTCCTCTCTTCCTTTCTCTCTTTCTCCGCTTCTTTTCGGAGTGTTTAGTCTGTTTTTTTTTCCCTTTATTCTTTTTTTCCCCACCAACCTTCTCTCTTTGGGCTTGCTGAGGGCCCTTACGCTATTGGTCTTTTTTTTTCGGTTTTTCGCTAATTAGTACCTAGATCTTTCATATTTTCAAATCCGGCCCTCAAATCTGAAATTGCATCCAGATCCCTCAGATCTTAGATTATGTTGATGTTATACAATCACACATATAAATTGTTAGGAACTGTGTTGATTAGGGGCCGCTAACTTCTCCGAATATCTGGTTTGGAGTTGAGATGTTCATCCCTGCACGTGTAGCAACTTGTAAGAGGGCGGGGTTTGATTCCCCCGTTGTTCCTCTGACGATCAAGTTAGCAGGGTATTTGAGAGGGGGGATGCCGAACTATAGCGGTTCTTAAGTGTAGTGCAATGGAGAAAATACAGAGAAATTACTTACATTTATTTGGGAATAGTTTTTCCTTTTATGGTCACGTAGGAAGGGCATTTTGGTCTCTTCGGTCGAGTTTGGGCTGGCAGCCGACTCAGTGTCGACTTTACAGGTGTCGGCTGTAGAGTGATCACTGAATGGGCGCAGTTACTTCGGCATTAATGAGATAGGATAGGCGGCGTGGTCCGATGTGCCATAAATAGTGCCGGAGATGGAGAAATGATGGCACGTGTCAAGCATTTACTGTGATGTCGACGCTGTGTCAGCGGGGGGCTCGAGGTCACAGTCGCCTTTTATCTTGTATTGAGGGTGTCGAAAGGTACCGCCTTTCGAGTCGGCTCTCATGAGATGGCGGTCCAATAACTAGTTGAGTAGGTTTGCGACGAGTCGTCCTTGACGAGAGGACCGACAAGTATCGCCTTTCGAGTCAACCCAGCGAGATGTTGATTAGGCGAGTCGGCTAGATCGAGATCCTGGCTATCCCAAATGTCGAGTCGACTGAATTAGGCGTAATGGGTGATATTTGTCTGTTGTTAACAAGAGATCATAATTTGGTGACTGAAAACACCACGACATACTATTTTGAAATTTGACTCAAATCATTGAAATTGCTACGAAATATCCTAATACTTAGTCTATTTTAAAATTATCCTTCGTATGAAGCGTGAAATAGCAATTAGAGAGAAATTAGAAATCGTTGTTAGATTCTCGTGCTCTTACAAGGAGTTTCCAGTTAATCCCTCCTGTAACTACTCCTACACTTGATGGGAGGGATTAATTTTAGAGGGGAATGAATAGCAATTTTAATGATTTGAGACTGTTTTTAGAATAATTTCTAAATTACATGCACATTTCTGCCCGTTTGTTTATGATGATCCTTTTATAGAACTAAATCTTGATGTCTTTTCCTCAACATACTTAGATAAAATTATGAAAACACACACTCTGCAACAAAAATATGCAAAACCCAAGAGCTTTTGCAACTATCAACTGAATCTGGTCTTCAACGTGCATTTCCTGCAGTAGTGGCAATAAGCCGTGTATCAAAACAGTAAATTTGAAGTTAATTGCCCACAACAATCACCGTATATGATTATTTTCTGCGTGCAATATTTCCTGAATTTGCAATTACAGACAGGTTGTTGTTGAATGCAAAGTTGCATCAAAAAAAAAAAAGTCGGGCAAAGGGTATTTTAGTAAGACTAAGTTCCAGCCTGGCCGAGGGGACGTTGGAGTGTTCGCTCGGGATCCAAGGATCCCATTGAATCTTTCTGGGTCCAGCGAATCCGACGAGTCGAGGCTCTCCCCGTGTTTCGACCCTGCGCCCGTCCAAATTACTTCTTTTGTCCTTCTCCGTTTCCCGCCACAAACGCTTCATCCCTTCCGGCCGATCAGTCGTGGTGGGCCCCGCCTCGACCATGTTCGCGCCTGGGAGTACGACTCTGTCTCCTGAAGCCTCACGACACAGTCTTGGACCCGTTGTTGTTGTTTCTTCCATCTTTGGATGCTAGAAAAAGGGTAAATTGCTCTTAAATACAGAAGGTTTATCCGGTATTATATCAAAATATTTAAAGTTTAAAATCCTACACTTAGGAGCAGTTTCGTTGGAGGTAAATGAATGGATTTACAAGAGTAAATAGAGTAGCAAGATTTATAAACATAATGTTTGGTTTGTGACTTTATAATTAGGAAATGTAAATGGGCTTGCATTTTGTAGGAAAAAAAAAACTTCGCAACAAATATTGGGACTAATTTGATGGGATGAAAAACTGTAAACATAAAAAATAATTAAAATTTTATTAAAATTCTACCACATAAAAAATATTTTTAAATCCAAATAGAAAGGCCACCTACATCAAATTTCCTTATATGACAAAATTATTTTGTTCTAATTGATTTTCAACTAAACGCTAAATCTACATTGAAAATACATTTTCCCACAATAGAATTGCAAATATCCAAACAACGAATTTAAAGTTGGTTTTCTATAGTAAATGTTGCGTGCAGAATTTACTACTGCAACATTTGCTGCGAATTATTTTTCAACAAACCAGACAGCCCATAAATACTTAAGATTTCCAAAAATTGCACTTTAATTACCTAGTTGAATGCAAACGTGAGAAATTCACGCCAATAATTCTAATGTTGTTGATGTCAGTTATTAAACAGGAGGTTTGTGTGATGATTTGTGGAATGATTAGGGTTCTCTAACTCCTTCTGATGAGTGGTTCTGCGGCTCGCTGTTCTTCCCTGCACATGAAGGAACTCGTAAGAGGGCGGAGTTGGGTTCTCCGTTTATTCCTCCGACGATCAAGTCAGTAATTGATCTTGAGTGGAAAAATAGAGTTAGTTCTCTATTACGTAAAAAAGGCTAGAGAGAGTTACCTCATGTACTGTTGCTTCTTTTGTATAGTGGGTTTGCGAGATAATAAGGTAACTTGGGCTGAGTCCAGCTAGGCAGTTAAGTCGGCAGACATGTGCTATGTGTCAGTTGTTGAATGAGGTGAGTCACCTGGTCATTTATTATGGGAATGACAGCAGGTGCTCGGCGCTGACTGAGTTCGATGAGTCATAAAGACTATAGGGGCTAAGATAATGATGATTTTGTTAGGGCAGTTAATGCGAGAGTAGTCGGCTGACAAGGGGTTCGACGTAACTGTCGTCTTTCGACTCCTTAGGTTTAGGGCCAAGAAGTATCGCTTTTTGACTCGGTTACGTGAGATGTCGGCTGAACAGTGGGCCGAGTCATATTGCTGGTGGTTAATTTTGGAGGTTGGCCAAGTTGTACCACCTTTTGACTCGGTTACGCGAGACGTCGGCCAAACAAGTCGCCATGCCGAGTCGGATGTTATACTGGTGTTGAATTACTTTGGTTAAGCAGAGTGTAAGACATGTGTCGACTTCTCTGTGAAAATTAATATTTAGTATTTTTAGGGGTTATATAACACTTTCGATACTCACATGCTATTTTTAGAAAAATTTTACTCCTCACTTTTTATTAAATATATTGTTAAACATGTAAAAAAATTATATTTTAAGATAAAATTATGATAGGTTTAAAGTTGGATTTTAAGCGGTTTAATATTAGGTTTAACAAAAATAAGGATTAAAATCATTCTCCCTTTAAAGAGGGAGTACTAGAAAAACTTCACTGTGGTCGCCAGTTTGTTTTCGGCAAAAGTTGGTTTTGTTATGGAATTCATCATATTTTCGATTGATTACAACAAATTCGAAAGAGATAGTCTTTTTATAAGACTTCTTTTACACAACAAAATAAAAATTACAACTCTTGAGAAAATAACACAAAAATCGTTTATCGATTCTTGTTTCGTGGGACTTTGCTTGTGTCGGGAGTGCTTTGGCTCGTGGACCACCAAATCACAAATCGTGAAGGGGTTTAGTGATTCTTCCTTCGTTTATCGAAGTAGGAATTTGAAGTGAAGATCTTATCAAAGTAAAACGATCACTCTTCTTAAGATCAAGTCAAAGCTCGAATCTCAAGGAATCACACCAAGAACTATTCTGTCTGCTCTCTCTGCTCTGAATTGCTCGATAAAATACTCGATCCTCGTCAGTAATGACCCTGGGGGGGTATTTATAGCCTCTGGGGTACATAACTGAAAAACACAACAAAACCAAGAAGTTAAGCCGGTGAGACAGTGTTTACTGTCTCGGCGGCCGAGACAGTGTTTGTTGTCTCGGTCTCCGAGACAGTAAATACTATCTCAAAAAAACCAACTGCCTGGCAGTTTTTGCTGTAACCGATTTCCCACGTTTCAAACTCCGTTATTTTGGCAGTTACTCACGTGATTTTCGCCCACGATGTTTTCCACGTCTCTTGGCAGTTGATGGATACGTGGGTGGTAGTTATTTGATTCAATTTTGACCATTTCAAAGCTGTCTCGCTGGCAAGACAGCAAACACCGTCTCGCTGGCGAGACAGCAAACACCGTCTCGCTGCGAGACAGCCCATACTTGTGATTTTTTGGTGATCTTCTCTATGTTTGGATATCTATCAGTATTTTTTAACGCCTACAGATACCCCCTCCAAAGTATTCCAAACTTATTCTTTTATAGAGGAGTCTGGGATACTTTGGACATGATAAATTTTACTTACGATCCCTTCAATGCTTGGCTGAGTAGATCGTGTAGAAGGATCCGTAAATGGCTTCAATTTACTCTATTATCATAACTCCTGATCTTATTAAATCACATTAATTAAGTGTCTAGCTATTTTAAGATTATTAAATAAATAAATCAATTATTATAATAGTATTAGATTATCAAGTGTATGATGTTTTAATATACTATAGAAATTAATATTTATGTAATAATGCAACTCCAATTAGATTATAATAGTACAAAATTATATTAAACATTAGATTTTTAATAGTGTAAGATTATAATTAAATATTTTTTTAGTGCTTGTTAGCTACATATAACGTTTATATCTCATCTAGAGTGGTTTTAAATAAAAATTGAAATAGTTAATTATGTAACTCTAATTAAATTAATAAATTAATCGTTATATAATCAAATTGTTAACAATAACTTGGTGTTTATGTGCACTTATATAAAGGCATAGATAAAACATTTTATTCGAACTTTAATAGGTTATAGTGCCAAAGATACACATACCAAGATAGAAAATAGTTCACACTTCTCTAATTCTACCTTAAGTGGTCCCCACAAAACTTATATATTCTAAGGAGTGAAAATTTGATGTTCTTCTAATGGAAACATTTCATAAAGAAGAAAATCAGCAGTTTGGAAAGCTTCTTTTCGTGCATTAACACTTTTGACAAGTGAGCTCCTCTTGATACATCCAACAAATTATCACAAACCCCTCCAACGTCCATCTGTTTCATTTCACTCCGTGTATAATCTCCTTTCCTGGTCCCCCCTCTCCCACTCTTCACATAACAAATACTAGATCAAATCAATCATACTCTCTTTAAAAGCACGAGTTCGGGAAAATCTTTTGGTAGACAAAGAGACCATTAAAATTCAAATTAATCCATTAATAAGAGTAAGTTGATAAATTGATGAATTCTTATTGGATATACATAGTATGAAGATAATGATATAGTTTAAATTGAAATGTAAACCTAAATGAATTTATTAAATGCCAAATTTATAAATATATACAAGATGAATGGCGTATATGCAAAAACCAAACAAATTAGTGAGTTAAATAATGTCCGCTGCATAGGTCGAACCCCAAAACAACGCAGACCTACAAATGTACATAATGTGAACGGAGTATTTGCAAAATCTACCAAACAAATTAAAGAGACAAAATCGTTTTGAAAATTAAAAAAAGGAAAATTAAAATAAACGGTTGCGATATGAGGACACAACGTGGCGATCTCTCACCAACTAAAATTCAAGTAGTTCACGACACTACATAATTAGTTTTAAAGTTTAATTATATTATTATTATTTAAATAGAACTCTATTTACAATTGTTTTCTCTCACATGCAACATCACATACCAATGTTTATATGCTAAGAAACTACAATAATTTTCGTAGCACTTTTATCTCCTTCTACATGTATTTGTCTTTGTTATTTTTTTTATTAGATTAGATTAGATTATTTTAAAGCAATTAATTATATTGTATATTTGATTTTTTTCATATTAAGAAATATCAAAAAAATTTACAGTACTTTCATCTATTTTCTTCTTATTATATTAGAATAGATTAGATTATTTTAAAACAATTAATTATATTGTATGTTTGATTTTTTTCAGATTAGAAATTGCAATAATTTTCATAGTACTTTTATCTCCTTCAACATATATGTGATTTTGTTATTTTCTTCTTATTAGATTAGATATGATTAGATTTTTAAAAATTATGAATTATGAAATTGCAACAATTTTCACATCATTTTTATCTATTTTCTTCGTATTAAATTAGATTAGAATATTTTAAAGTAATTATTTATATTGTATGTTTTATTAGATCATAAAGTTTAATTATACTATTATTATTTAAATAGAAACTGTTTGTATAAAAATCAAAGAGAATCTCACACATATCTTAAATCTCGATACCAATTGTAATATTTACACATGAGTATTGGTTAAAATATATTTCATGTATGGGCTTAACTTATATAATCCTACTTTAACCGGATTAGATAATTTAATTT
>BQKN01066646.1:426744-445084 GCA_022839385.1 Asparagus kiusianus | reverse complement strand
CACACACACACTATTTTCAAAACCACCATTCTCCATCTCCATCTATTATATATCCACATATCAAATTAAGCTGCTGGAGTTTACCCTCACAAACTACACCATTCTCCATCTCCTTTGTACTTAAATTGTATAACATTCATTGCGATGAGGACTCAAATGGGTTCTTTGCCTGCCTTGAGCATCCAACAAAAAATAATGTACTAAGCATTGTAGTTAGTTAATAATGAGATCCTATCATTATAAATAAACTAAATAAATATTAATAATTCTTAAGAATGTACTATGTTACCCTATCTTCCCTTGCAAACTTATTAGTTATTTATTCCTGCCCCGAAGATATTTTCAAAATTAATCATCTATTTCATAAAAATATTTAAAAATATTTAAATAAAATTTATGGAAAATGTAACAAACCACGTTTATAGATTTTAATTCAAAATGAATCTGACTTATTTTATAGTAAGAAAATAAATGAAAATAATAATAATTTTGATATTTAACCACGTGCATTGCACGTGTACAAGAACTAGTATTATAAAAATAGTATGTGAGTATCACGTGGGAAGTTTCTGAGTATTAAAGGCAACTTCTTTAAAATTTTGATTATTTAAGTGTAGGCCATTAAACTTTGGGTGTTTTGATACAGTATCGGGCAAACTTAGGGCATATTAGTATAACTAGTATTTAGACCGTGCGAAGCACGGTTCCTATAAGTTTTTTTTTTTGTTTATTCTTTTGCGGTCTTTGACATAAAGTCATTCTACAACAACATGTAGATGTTCATGATGCTAGAAAGGAACCCAAAAAGCCATATCTAAACATCTTCATATGTTTGTTGTAATACGTAAAACTTAAGTTATTAATGACAGTGTTAAATTAAAAAAACAATAGAAAGAGGGAACAATGTAACAGATAACCCAAAGGATTCGACAATGGAAAGGTACAAAAATTATACCATCTAATGTCAAATTTCTTGTGAGCTTCTTTGATTATCGATCTGCATCAATTAAGAATAGAAACCAATAAGTAATAAAAGTTCAATAGACTAACTGAAGTAGTAACAATTCTAATTACAAATTTGTGAAAATGGGGCTAAAATCCAATAGCCTAAGTCAAAAGACTTTCAAATAATTTAATGTCTACATACATTTCGTCATAATAGTTTCTGAAATCTTCACGTGCCCTAAATCAAGCCAAAAGAACCCTAGAATCAAACTTCCAATAGTTGAATTACAGAAAAAACAACAAATAAGGAATCAAAAACCTATACAGACAACATATAAGATCCTTGAAAATTTTCACTGGAGGGTAAATAGATCATCTTGCTTATGATATTAGTCTGAATGGCCATAAGTCCCCTAAAAACAAACACTAATTTGGACTAATTTAAGTTGGCCAGAATGTTAGCCCATGCAAAAAACAAACATTAAAATGGACTAAAATAGTCCAAGTATAATACAATCCCAGTATATATAGCTCGGGGAATACGGTACCCCTAGTCCGTGATAAAACAAACATGAAACATATATAATAAACAAGTTAATAAACTCACTTATCCTTTGGTGCTGTTCTTTTCATCTCCTGCAAGAGGCTTCGATGGCCCAAATGACAGCAGTTTCTTTCTTCAATTTCTGCCTGAACTTTTCTTTGAGCTCCTCCCTCAACTTCAGAAATTCATGTTGTTCTTGGCTCGGTGGTTCCTCATCTTCTACCTCTTCCTCCTCGTGTTCCTCTCCAGAAGCATACTCTTTATATTCATCATAATCTTCGTGTACTCATCCTCATTCCTCTGAAGAAAACCACGAGAAAAATGACAGACGAAAGGTAATAACTTATAACAATCTGTAAGTGTTTATTAAAGTTGAATACAAATTTAACAGCATACCAGTCTATAATGGCTTGACATTACTCTCACGTGATCTTAAAAAGTCCGCAATCTGAAAAATAACCAATCTACTCACCAAGAGAACCCTGTAAAAGCCCCTAGAAATTAAAGGAATAATAATAACACAGTAAGTTATCCAATGCGGACTTCTTCAATTAGCAATAAATAAATAAATATAATAATAGCAATAGATGGAATTAAAATTAAAATTTTTAAAAATCGTTTTTCAATTGCTTAAAAATCAAAACAGAATAAAAATAGTAAATTTCACACTGAATCAAGACCCAAATAAATTGATTTCCCATCGCAAAATCATAGGCCATGAACAAAAGTTTCTTTTTTTTTATTTTTTCTAAAGAAAATCAAATTCGTGGAAAATAATTAAAAGAAACCCGATTTATGGAATTAACAGATCAATAAGCAAATCCACCCAATTATGTACCAAAACACTATAAAAATTCATTACTCATAAAATAGCATTAAAAATTTTAGGCGACCAGCCAGATCTAGGGCATCTTAATGAACATCATAGACATCCGAAACAATCATTGCGACAAACAATTACATAAAAAGAATAAAGAGCCACCAAATCTAGGGTTCGTAATTCGTGAAATGAGATCGATCAACCAAATTTAACGAATCTAGCATGAAATTAAACATAAAAAACCGAAAAATAGGGGAAATCATACCTGAGAGATCGATTGAGGGAAATCGAGGCTGGTAGGGGGCGTCGGCGATAAGAGACGACGATGAGCAGAACAAGGAGGAGGTGGAGAGAGCCTTAGGGATGGACAACAGCATCTCGAGCACTTTTGGACAGTTCTTTCAAAAATGCGGAACGGAGGGGGGGGGGGGGGGGCGAGCGACACACCAACGGCCGCGCCCCAACATGGGGGGCGGTATGAGGTGGGGGTGGGGTGGTTTTCCCAAAAAAATTACATAGAAGGAGAGAGAACGTGAGAAGTTTTTAGGTTAAGACGCTGATTAAGATTTACTATTCATATCTCATTGCTTTGCACGGGGAAGTTAGGGAGGCGGAAATTTTTAAGAAGAACGTGGCTGATTAGGATTTACTGTTCATCATATATTTTTTTTTATTGTTCTCCTTTAGTAGTAAAGAAGTAGATTTACCCATAAGAAAATGACATATTAGTCGCTGATTTTTGTAACCGCACTTATAAAAAAGCTCATTTCTAATATTCTTCAAGACCATGCCTGGCACTTGTCATGCAAAACGGCTTCGACGTTGGCCCAACAACTTCCTTTAAACAAATACATGGGCCTAATCAGGTTGCCAAACCCATCATGCTCAAGTCCATTTGTGGGCTGGAGAGGGGTCGAAGGTACTTATAAGATTCAAAAAAGCCCTGGTGTTCTAGTAATTCTTCTCCCCAAAAACTAGAAGATCTATTAATTTTCTTCGAGGAGCTGTTTGGTTGCTTTCCTTTATTTTTTAAATATTATATTTCTTTTACTTTTTGGTGTTTTCCTTGCATTCTTGAAAGATTGTTTCTTGTGTTTGTTTCGTTAAAAAACATTAGGCATAATTACTTTTCACCACTTTCATTAGTTTGGTTCAATTTGAAAAGACAAGAAAGTAGTGGACGTGTGAATTGATTCCCTTATTTTCTAGTGCTTGGTCCAAACTAAAAAAAAGCATGGTTGTGGTCACCATAGTGTGCTTACCACCCAAATAGGATAAAATTATTGCCAAACATAAGTGGTGTGAGAATACCCACCATTTGAGGGACTAATTACAAAATATGACCACCTGAGTGAGGAATTCTAAAATGTTTAATGACTTGAGGGACTAAATTTAAATATAAAGTAGTAATTTATAAAATTTATAAAGATTTGAGGGACACATTATGAACATTTGAGGGAGTAATTCCAAATCTTTAATTATTGGAGGGATTAATTTTAAGTTTTTATGAACCCATTTGAGAGACTAAATTCAAATTATGAACAATTGAGGGAGGAAATTGAAAGTGATTAAAGATACGGGGGACTAGTTTTAAATTTAAGGGGGTAATTTGCAAAATGTTTAGAGATTTTGGGGACTAATTTCAACTAATTATGGACATTTAAGGGGGTGATTCCAAACCTCTAAAGATTTGATAGACTAAATTAAGTTTGATGAACTAATTTTTAAAAATTTAAAGGATTTGAGGAAATAAATGCAAGCATTTATTAATTGACCGACTGATATCAATATTTATGACGTTGAGGGACTTTTATGAAAATTATCACTGCAAAATAAGCATATCAATGTTAAGTGAAGCCAAAATTGAGAGTTTACGGACTGCTAGTCCTGTGAGATTTGCAGAAACAAAATTCATGGGTTTATTTAATGTGCATGCACAAAAACGTGCACGCACAGTAAACGGGACTACTAGTCCCGTGGATTTCTTGGAGACACCCCTACAGAGCTATTATCTGAATATTGTAACAAAGTGAAACAAGCATTAGAACCAGTGTCAATATACATCAATATCTAGCAGTGCAGTCATACAAAGGTGCAGTCATACAAAGATTGGTTAGAGCTAGCATGGGGGATAGAAATTAGAAAAGGCCAGTTATAGACCTTCAGACATGAGAATATCCCCAGTCAAGTGGGAGTTGCCTCTTGTAATTCATCTGATAATGTTGTCTCTTGCCCTGACTGAACGTAGGCAAACTATGTAAACTTTTCTTGCTATCTTTTTCTCCTTTATTTTGTTCAGCCATTCCAGATCTGGTCCTGTAACAATCATAAAATTGATTATTGACTACTTCGTGAAATATATCATAAGTTCATTGAATATCTAAAATTGTCTGAAGAAAGTGGAAAAGAAAAACTTATTTTCTCGACCGGCAACTAAACCATATATCAAACATGAAAGATCAATTGTTGCCCTGTAGGAACTTTTGGAGCATAATCATTGACAGAAGGCTATAGCAAGTAACTTACGTAGACAATAATGTAACAGATGCTGAAGAAGTGAGGATGAAAACTCCAATGCCACCAAAGGCTTCAGAAGTGAGAAAAACAATGTTCAGTCTGACTCTAGTCTATGTGCTGCGGAACAAAATAGTTACGTAGATCTCCCTTGTCCTTGCACGCAAGAAGGGGAAAAAAAACTACTAACAAAACAGTTCTCTGCATTTACTAAAGGGCTGAAAATTATGCAAATAACTCCATTAGATAATCGGTCAAATTTTACTTCCAGCAAAAATCAAGTGAAACTGACGACGAACAAGTGGATCAAACGAAATAAAAAGACGGTAATCTAAAAGGAGATATGAGACATGAGATGTTTTAACGTATATGAAATCATGTGAAAACCTGATGCTAAGAACACTAGGTGACACCTATGACAACATCGACATATTAAAGCTGCCACTTAGCTACAAAGTATGGTCACCTAATGAAAAATTTAAAAGTACGCCGCAGCAACTCGTACCAGCAAATTTATCAAATGACAAAAAAAAAAAAAGACCCAGCTGATTATTCATTTATGAACGTCAGACATGAAGAGCAACATGAATGTTCCTCTCTAGCAAAATTTTAGAAGGTTCTTTCATGAAGTTATTCTACAGACAAGGATAGCCGCATGCTAGTATCTGTATCATTAACTCATTATTGGATGAAAAAAATAGAAGAAGAAAATTATAACACAATTTCCAAAATTTCATGCATCCTATGTCTAGGGGATTTGCTAATAGAAGGGAATGACCTCATTTTCAGACTCATGCATCTTTAATGGATGAATTAGCGATAACTATAGAAATTATCTACCAATTAGACGAAATTATTTTTTTAGGACAACCTTCATTTTCTTTGAGCATTTGTAAGTGAGGGTGACACAATGTGATTCAATGTTGTTATCAATTATCTATTAACATTTACACAAAATATCCAAACTTTCTTTATTCAATCAAAAATGTTGTTATTTTGTTGGCCCATTACCAAAAGGCCCAGTTCCCCTCCATATATGCCCTAGCCCATTCTCTACTCCTCTTCTCCTACCCGATGGTACTAAACCCTATGTCGGCAACCCACTTTCCATCATTGTGTCCTGTTGGCTGCCGTTGTTAGGCCCATCTCCTCATCCCTGTAGGTCGGCTCCTACCATTCGAAACCCTAGCCTTTTTCTCTCCCGTGCCGGCCTGTTTGCTATTTAAGTCGAAGGGCTGGTAGTAGCTCGGAGGAGAAGAAGAGGAGCGACGGCGTTGAGAAGACCCTGAGCTTTGTGCTCTCCTCTGCTTTGTGCGATCCATCCTCTCCCTTCTAGAGCTTTGTGCTTTCACCCTTTGTGAGGTGAGTGAGAGACAGTAGAATAATTGCTTTCCCCCTTTGTGTTCTTGGTGGTGCACACGAGAGAAGAACGGACTGGTTGGTCAGGCTTCTGAGCCAAACAGTGACGACGTCGATCCTCAACAGTGGTATCAGAGCTCGGTGAGTCGTCGCCGTTCAAACCCATCGCCGGCGAGCTTCAGGAACTGCCGCTCGAAGAGCCTCTTCAGTCTCGACCTCGTCCCGGGCTTCACCGGATCGGACTTGATCGAGGATTTGTGGACGAAGAGATCCTCGCTGCCTAGGGTTTCGTACTATTGAACCACTTCACGGTCGTGGCAGCGGCGGGCACGGTGGTGTTGGGTAAGGTCGAAACTCTCTCCTAGAGTTTCGCTCAGGTATATTAACTGAAAACCCAACTCTACAGTTATCTATTTGCTGGAAAATATTTCTTGTTTGTATTTCTGCTCGTGCTAGTTGCTGGAAAATATTTCCTGTTTGTATTTCTGCTTGTGCTCGTTACTGGAAAATATTTCCTGTTTGTGTTTCTGCTCGTGCTAGTTGATGGAAATTTTTTTCTTGTTTTTGTTTCTGCTCGTGCTAGTTGTTGTGATACCATTGCTTATTTTTTTCTGTGTGAAGAATGTCTGTTGCTAATCAATATAGTATGATTCAATATGGTATGATTCCGTTCAACGGAAAATTTAATTTTAGCATTTGAAAACATAAAAAATAAAATACATTTTAATTCAACAGAAGTCTTTTAGGGCTATTGGTCAAACTTATTTAACTTCTGACACTGAAGAAAAAAGGGCTAAAATGAACGAAAAATGCTTGTTCCATAATTTATTTGAACTTATCTGACTATGTGCTTAGAAAAGTTAGAATTTTGGAATCTGCTAAAACCCTTTGGGATAAACTTGAAGAACTCTATACTGAAACCTCTTTGCCCAGTAAAATATTTTTGCTTTAATTTTTTTTAAATTTAGATTAGATATGTCTAAGGACATTGAGGAGAACCTAGATGTTTTCACAAAACTTATTTCAGATATTAAGTTAACTGGTGATAAACATATAGACGACTATACTCCTATTACCCTTCTAAATGCTATTCCCGACTCATATAGTGATGTGAAATCTGCTATTTAATATGGTAGAGATGAGGATACCCTTGACAGTGTGGTCAATGGTCTTAAGAGTAAGGAATTAGATTTAAAACATTCTGAGGGAAATAAAAATTCTAGTGAGGTTTGAATGTGAGGGATAGGCCTCAGAATAGGTCTAATAACCAAAATAATGCTAGTAATGGGGAATCAAGTAGGAAAAATTCGAAAATGAAAGGGGTAGATCTAAATCCAGGTTTAAAGTTAAAAAATGCTATAGTTGTCATGAAACTGATCACTTTATTAAAGATTGTCCTAAGCCTAAGAAAAATCAGCAAAATGATCATGCTAATATGGCTGTTTGTGATGGCAAAACGGATAAATTTTTTATGATTAATAATTTGTGTGATCATGCATATTTGAACTCTATGTTATCTGATTCTTTGTGTAAATCAGATTGGTTGGTAGACTCTGGTTGTACTTTTCATATGGCTCCTTTTAAAAACTTGTTTTTAAACTACAAGAAAATAGAGAATGGCTTGTATCAATGGCAAATGAAAAGAAATATAATAGTTTAGGAACTAGTGATGTATGCCTTAGGTTTTCTTCTGGCTCTGTGTTTACTTTGAAGGATGTTAGACATGTTCCTGATTTACGTTATAACTTGATTTCTTGTGCATCTCTAGAAAATGATGGTTTAGAGGGAAAATGGGGTAAAAGGTTATGAAAATTCTGAAAGGGTCTCTTGTTATTTTTGCTGCTGAAAAACAAAATAATTTGTATGTTTGTTATGCTGAACCTGTGCTTGATTCTGTTAACTCTGTGATAGGTGATAAATCTGTTTTATGACATAATGATTAGGTCACATGAGTAACAAAGAATTAGAAATTTTGCATAAAGGAGGTCACTTTGGTAGTGATAAAATATCCTCCATCCCTTTCTGGGAATCTTGTGTGCTAGGAAAATTACATAGGATTAGTTTTCCTATTTTTTCTTTTCCTAATCAGTCTAAGTTCACTAATGTACTTGAATATTTGCATGCTGATGTGTAGGGTCCCTCTAGTGTGCCTACGCATGGAGGGAACTAATATATTTTTTTCCATAATTGATGATTATTCTAGGAAAGTTTGGGTTTTACTCATGAAACAAAAATCTAAAGTGTTTGATAAATTTAAAAACTGAAAAATTATGATTAAAAACCAAACGGGAAAGAAAATTAAAACTCTTAGGACAGACAATGGTCTTGAGTTTTGTAACAAACAATTGAATGATTTGTGTACTACTTGGGGTATCAAAAGGTATAAATCTATTCCCTACACACCCCAACAGAATGGGGTTACTGAGAACTCTCTTAGAGAGTGTGAGTGCTATGTTGGCCACATCTGGGCTCTCTAAGAAGTTCTGGGGAGAAGCTGTTTGTACTGCGGCCTATTTAATTAACAGGTCCCCTTCTGTTCCCTTAGGAGGGAAATGCCCTGAATTTGTGTTCACGGGCAAACCTCTTGATTTAAATAATTTGAGAATTTTCAGGAGTGCTGGCTATGTGCATCAAAAGATTGATAAGTTAGAACCTAGATCTAAGAAATGTGTTTTATTAGGATACCCTGAAGGGGTAAAAGGTTATAGGCTTTGGAATAAGAGTGAACCGGGGTTTAAGGTAGTGATAAGTAGAGATGTTGTTTTTAAAAAAAATGAATTTCCTTGTTTACCTTTATATGTCCCTATTCCTGAAAATGATGCTCCAAATAAGGTGGAGCAAATGCATGTTATTAATCAACCTGAATCACCTCCTGAAGAGAAATTGAATGATATAATTATTGAAAATCAAGATGAGATTATTCCTAATGAGGTGGAGCATGATATGCAGAAAATAGATAACATGCATGATTTGAATGATTATCAACTCACTAGGGATAGAAATAAAAGAACCATTAGGAAACCTGAAAGGTATAGAGATTGCAATTTGAGTGATTGTAATATGTCTGAGTTTGCCTTTAATGTGTTTGAATCCTTTGAGTGCAATGAACCTAAGACTTATAGAGAAACATTAAAATCAAAATATTCTGAAGAATGGATTAGTGCTATGAAGAGTGAGATAGAATCCCTAAGAATTAACCAAACATGGAAACTTGTTCCTAAACCTGCTTGTTGTTCTGTAGTGGACTGTAAGTGACTATTTAAGGTAAAACAAGAATCTGAAAGTGTTAGGTTTAAGGCTAGGTTAGTAGCTAAGCGATTTACTCAAAAGGAAGGAATTGATTATGCTAAAAATTTTGCTCCTGTTGTCAAATTCACTACTATTAGAATTATGCTTTCTTTAGTTGCTCATTTTAATTGAAAATTAAAACAAATTGATGTAACTATTGCTTTCTTGCATGGTGATCTTGATAAAAATATTTATATGCACCAACCTGAGGGTTTTGTGGACCCTAAATTGCCTGATCATGTGTGTTTGTTAAAAAAGGCTTTATATGGTTTAAAACAATCACCTATGCAATGGAATATTAGATTTGATAAATGCATGCAATCTTTAAAGTTTAAAAGGAGTTCTGCTGATTATTACATGTATTATAAGAATATAGACTCTGTGTCTGTATTTCTTTTAATTTATGTGGATGACATGTTGATTGTTAGTCCTTGTTTGAAGTCTATTAAGCATATTCAAAAATATCTTTGTGAAAATTTTGACATGAAAGACTTAGGTGATGCTAAAAGAATCCTAGGCATGAATATTATTAGGGACAAATACAAATCTACTCTAGTTTTAAACCAAAGTTCATATGTTGAAATTTTTTTGAATAAATTCGCTATGTCTGATGTCAAATCTGTGAATGTGCCACTTGCTTCCCATTTTGTGTTAAGGATCAGTCCCCCAAGACTAAAACTAAAACAAATGATATGAAGAAGGTGTCATATTCGAATGCTATAGGATCGGTCATGTATCTCATGGTTAGTACTAGGCCTGACATTGCATATGCGGTTAGTTGCTTGAGTAGATATATGTCAAATCCAGGTATGCCTCATTGGAATGCCATGAAATGGCTTTTAAGATATTTAAAATCCTTTGTGGATGTAGGATGAACCTTCTCTAAGTGTTCTGAAGGTGTCAAACTAGTTGGCTATGTAGATTCTAATTATGCAAATGATACAAATATTAGAAAATCTACTACTTCCTATGTGTTTACTTTGTGTGGCTCATGCATAAGTTGGAAATCTCAAGTATAACTCATTGTTGCTTTATCTACTACTGAATCTGAATATGTTGCTACCACTGAAGCTTTTAAAGAAGCTATTTAGCTTTGGGGCCTTATTTCTGAAATTGGTTTTCTTGATAAAAATATGATTGTATTTTTGATAGTCAATCTGCTATTCAACTTTACAAAAATCCTGTTTTTCATGATAGAACTAAACATATTGATGTTAGATTTCATTACATTTGGGATATAGTTGAAAATGGTATTGTCAAGTTAGAGAAAATTCCCTCAGAATTTAATCATGCTGACATGGGTACTAAGTGTTTGTCTGCTGAAAAATTTATCTCGTGTCAAAGAATCTTGAATTTTGACTTTGGGTAATTTTTCTTTGTTTTGTGTGTTGCCTTTGTGGCCTATTAACTTGCTTTGTGCTTGTTAGTAGCTTTGTGATTTTTTCCTTTTTAACTCGATGATCGTTTGGTAGAGTTCGGTCCTTTGTGGACTTAGCATGCTTGATGATCTTGCCCCGATCTGTGTGATCTGAGTTTACTTTGTGTATTCTTTTCCATTGTTTGTATATTCTTTGTGATCATACAGGTAATGGTTTGGCGATGATGAGTCCTACAGTTCCGTGGTTTTCCTCTGTGCACTACCTTGGGTCAAAGGTGGAGATTGTTGCTATTTGTTAGCCTATTACCAAAAGGCCTAGTTCCCCTCCATATATGCCCTAGCCCATTCTCTACTCCTCTTCTCCTACCCGATGATACTGAACCCTATATCGGCAATCCCTTTTCCATCCATGTGTCCTGTTGGCTGTCGCTGTTAGTCCCATCTCCTTATCCCTGTAGGTCAGCTCCTACCATTCGAAACCCTAGCCTTTTTCTCTCTCGTCTCGGTTTCCCCCTTCTCTATTTAAATAGAAGGGCTGGTAGTAGCTCGGAGGATAAGAAGAGCAGTGACGGCGTTGAGAAGACCCAGAGCTTTTCCTCTACTTTGTGCGATCTATCCTCTCTCTTCTAGAGCTTTGTGCTTTCACCCTTTGTGAGGTGAGTAAGAAACAGTGGAATAGTTGCTTTCCCCATTTGTGTTCTTGGTGGTGCACACGAGAGAAGAACGGACTGGTTGGTCAGGCTTCTGAGCCAAACAGCAACGACGTTGATCCTCAACAAAAAAATACAAAGTAAAAAGTGCAAAAAAAACCCAACACCAAAACTACCTAAAACTAATTTTTTTGAGAGAACAGCTCTTAAAAAACTAGAAGATAACAAATTTAAGGGGATTTCTCACCTCTAAGCAACTCGCCAATGCGGATGAGTTGGTGTTCGTCATCTTCCGGCACAAACCCGTCGATTGACCACTCCGGTCAGCTATCTGAAGCGGTAGGGGGGAGGAAAAGAGGGAGTGGTGAGGTGATGATGATGTTGGTGATCTGAAGAGAACCCCAAACTTCTCCCTTTCTCTTCGGGCCTGTACGAAGATCACTTTTCGTGTTTTTCCGACGAATTCGGGAATCTGAGGGCGTAAATCGGAGCTAGGGCAAACCCAACGTGGCAGCCAATTTCCTGCCCTCTTTCCTTTTTCATTTTGGGGAACCAAACTCAGGATTTTGGGGAAAATGTGGTAAATTTCCTGTGTTGTTTTTCTTTTAGCCCACTTTTGTTCACTTTTTAGGCCAACCAAACACACCCTGAATATATTCTGATTTTAGAATAAAAATTTCGGTGTATCTAACTGAATCGCGACAATATAGCTCTGTCACACGTAGCCTTTGCTGAATAAATACATTGAACTCCAATCATTCAACTAATTAAAAAGCCTAAGTAAAATTGATTCACCAACGGTGTTAGACCAGTGCATATAACAGAGGGGAGCTTAAGAATTAATGTAGTGACTCACAATTTTTTATAGTTGAAACTTGGATTTCTCTCAATATTTTTTCTTTAATCCTTTTTGTTGGCATAAAGTAGGGCAAATGCCCTACTCAAAATGTATTAAGGAAAAATTGTATCAAGGCCCTAAAATAAAGAACTAAATGCGCCCCTCACCCCTGTATTAGCTCCCTTATGCATAAGTCCTAAATATGATAGGCTTTTATGATTTTTCAACCCCCTTTTACACTGCCCCAAAAATATAACTCAAAAAAGTCAAAACTACCCCTCATAATCTCTCCCCCCTAGTCATTGCCCTCCTCTCTCTTCCCCCTCTGAGCTTAATAACTCTCTTCCTAAATACTCCTCCCCTACCTCCTACCAGCACCGCTGCTAAAGCTGTCGCTCCTCCCTCCTCTTATCCTCTCTCTCCTAATTTTAACCTTCACAGTTGCTATTTCATCCTCTCTTGCTCGCCTCCTAATCTCTCCTAACCCTAACCCTCCTCTTCCTCCTCTCCCTCTTCATATTCTTCTCTGACCCCGGTATCACCCTTTCTCACCTCTTCACCCACCATCACTAACCTCAAGCACTGTCATAAACCCCATCACCTCCCTCTTCCCTTTTCAAAACCCTAAATTCTTCCTCATTCTCTATCTCCTCCTCCTCCTCTTCAAGCTTGAAAATGCTTGGCCAGTTATCTAACAAACAAGTATCAAAATTATAAAGGAAATTTATAGTTGTTTTTTACCAATCCTCTAAAAGATGGAAATGTTATTGGTTTTGTTCAATTTGCTCTTCACCTGCATCAAAGTTGTCTCTCTTGCTCAAAAGTTCTTTTACTCTTTTCTCTTTTTAATATGATAATTGTGAATAGGGGACTCCGAGGAAAATGTAGCAAAATAATTGAGCAGTGCTCTTGAAGGCAATTGTGAGGGAAAATTCTGAGGTCCGACTCTTCATAACAAGTTTTAGGGATTGTTAATGCGGAGTTATATTGTGATCAAGAAGATGCTTTAGTTGGTTTTTAGTAGTTGTTTTTTCAATCTTGTATTGTAAAGCTGCTATACCTATCCCTTTTCACTCTTTTTTTCATGTAATGTTTACGGTGTCGGGGTTATAAACTATTATTTTTTTTATTGGTGGAAGACTATAGTCCATCTAGCAACCCATGTTGTGCGTATGTAAACATCAAAATTACACAAACTTATAATCATATGGTTTGATTGTGAACTAATGAAGATTAGATGTGAATCTTACCTAGTTGACGTTAACTTTACTCATTGTATGTTAAGTTTATAGCATAACCATTAAGTTTATATAGTAAATGTTAATTTTAAACATTGGATGTTAAGTTTATCCATTGGTTTTTTAAATTTACTTATTTGTTGTTAAGTTTAACCATTAGCTATTAAGTTTACCCATTGACCGTTAAGTTTACTGATTAGCTTTTAAGTTTACTCGTTGGCTATTTAGTTTTATTTGTCTGTTAAAATAACTCTTTAAGGTAATGGTGCACCTGCTAAGGTTATACTATAACTATTAAAAGTGATAATTTTTAGAGTGCATTTAACTATTATTAATTGAAGTGTTTTCATATATGATCACGTTAGCTCTAATACCGACTCTTTCAACAACTAAAATGCTCATACTTAACATACAAGCTCATGAGCGAACAAATTTTCACGAATTTATTTTTTGTTTCTTAAAATATTAAGTTGGATGAAATTTAGTATGAATGGTAGCTTGGAAACTTAAAAGAGGTGATTGTATAGGTTATTAGAAATCAAACAAACAAAGTTAATATTTAACAATTTAAGAGTTTAAGCAACACTTGTCAAGTAATATTGACAATTAAGACTAAAATCGATTAATAATAATTAAAGTTTGGGTTGGGAATTTCCTCGAATAGTTCTCGAGTTGGGAACATAGTTGAGCTGTGGGATTATGAGGCTACAGAGAGCACGTCTCCCTAAAGTGATCTTAAGAAGCAAACAACTTGATTCCATTGTCATCATATATATGCAGCTTTAGGTTGTATTGCTTGTCCTCTTTTGCTTAAAGATGAGTAGAATCAGCTTGTAGAAGCATTCAAATATTTTTAACATTTTTGCTAGATGTTTAATAGGCAATACATATGTTTAACAACCAATCTTTAGTATTAACAACTAATGTTATATAAGAACAAATATATAATTCCCTAATAGTTGTACTCTTAACTTAACAACTAATGAGTAAACTTAACAGCTAATGGGTGCACTTAGCAGCCAATGAGTAAGCTTTAACAATTAATGTTAAACTTAACATTCAATGGGTAAATTTAACATCCAATGGGAGAGAGATTTTACAAATTTATATTTCCATGTATTAATCATTAAAAAAATAAACATAAAAAAGAGAGAAAGGTAACATCAAAACGCAGCCTATTTGATGAATCCTCTACCCAAACATTAACTATTACTAACCGATTTTATAGGATAATTTATATTTCCATGTATTAATCATTAAAAAAGGTTCTTTAATCGGTTGTTCAATGCATGTACTAGAGATTTGAACTATGTACAAATCTCTTCAATAAGGGGCTGTTTGGTTCGTTTTTTAACTCGTTGGAAAAGTTTTACACCGCCTCCACATCATATTTTTCGTGGCCACGTAGGATATAAGCTTTCCGTCAGTTTTTTTCCCATCTTTGGTTCGCTAGGGTTGAAGAAGGAAAACTCGGTGAAAATCGTCGCCACATCAGATTTTTTTCTCTCCCCCAATTCCTTCCTCAACCTCGTGAAATCGACAAAAACTGCAGCCACGTCAGCTTTTTGTCATATAAACAAAAGTTTTCCATTTTTTTCATACGAACCAAACACAAGAAAAATAAATACATTGGTTTCCCATCATTTTTTTTGTGCGAACCAAAGCGAAACAATCTATGTTTTGGAAAAGTTTGGAAAACTCAAAACTTGTGTTTTTGTACATGGAAATGCATTTCCCTATATCTAGGAAACGAACCAAACGGCCCCTAACATAAAAACACGAATAGAAAAATGGCTCGTTTCCTTGATATAGGGAAATACAATTCCATATAAAGAAACACAAGTTTTGAGTTTTCCAAACTTTTCCAAGAAATAGATTGTTTTGCTTTGGTTCGCACATAAAAAATGGTGGGAAACCAATGTATTTATTTTTCTTGTGTTTGGTTCGCATATAAAAAAAGGAAAAACTTTTGTTTATATGACATTTCCTACTTTTCTTGTGTTTGGTTGGTTTTGAAGTTTGTAGTGAAAAGTGTTTATGGTCATTGGTCACCATGGTAAGATTACGCCCACTATATACAAATTTATTTGTGCTCGTTATATGATGTAATCTTAATCATATAAAAGTTCGAATGTAACATGAAGAGGAAAAAAATATCCTAAATGAATTATAAATTTCTGTTTGTATTACTCATCATTCTCACAAAACAACATTTTTTTACAAAACAACATTTCTGTTTTAATACTCATCCTTCTCACAAAACAATATTTTTTACAAGTTCAGCTACACCTTCTCGAGCTTGGAGTGAGACAACTTTTATTGAGTTACCACTATTATTTCTTAGATCCAGTGGGGATACGGGTTGTACAACTGCGGGATCAGGTGGTAGCCGTGCTAAAAGCTTCAACAATGAATTCCTGGAGAAAACAATCAGAAATTATAAGCTGAACAATTTCATCTTCAAGGAGAAACTAGGCAATACTGAAGTTGAAAGAAGGATTTCGCAGTGAAATATATGTACCTTAAATCTATTGCTCTCAATAGTTTATTCCTGACTGAATTGATTACACAGATGAAAAGCCAAAAACTAGTGCAAGAAAGGTGATCTTATAACTAGTTAATCAAGGAAGAAAATGCTTACTTTGTAGCATCTGATGATGATGTATCGACTTTTACCTGCATATGAGTTTAGAAGCAATCTATTAATAAACCATGCATCACAATTTGAAGAAAAAAAAGAATTCTCAAAGCAACATGGATAGAAGAAAGATATTAGGAAGTCACTTTCTGATTTCGACGAGCCTCCTTCGAGCAGCTATTATCTGTCAAATAAATCATGCTTAAAAATAATTCTTGACATCATGTCAAATAAATCAGCCACATGTATATGCGAATTATGGCTGTGGGCTCAGAACTTGTTCAATATCATCATTGTTAACCTCCAGTGCAATATCAATAGATACTGCAGATTGCTAATCTCAGATAAATTAAAAAGCATCATAGCCTAATTTGAACACCTGTAAACAATATCATCCAAATCAAATCCAACCGAAACAAGCACAACCAGGCTCACAACTAGAAATCCCCAAAACAAGAACAAAAGCATCAGTTACCCAACAATGAACATGATGCCCCAACCAGCTAACGAAAAAAGAACCAGGATACACCAAGCAGCCACGAAAAAGTAACCAGGCAACAACACGAAAAGCCAACAACAACATAAATAAACAAGCAGGCTCATAACATGAAGAATGCAGCCAAAAACACCAACAGGCAACAACAACCCAACCAACAACACCAACAGGCATCAACACCACCAACAACACCAACAGGCATCAACACGCAGGCAACAACATCACCATTTCTACAACATTAGCATACAAGCAGGCTTACAACCAGCCATCAACACCAACAAGCAACAACCCCATGTAGCCACCACGCAACAACAACCCCAGCCAACAACATCAGCATACAAGCAGGCTTACAACCAGCCAACAACACCAACAGGCACCAATAAGGGTAACTGACAAGATCATATGAACATACATAAACTTGAATCAATTCATCAAAGTTTTTCCTTTAAATTTGTTTAACTTTCTTGAACTAAAACTAAGTATAGACAAATGTATAATACACAACATCATAACAGTATGTTATGGGGGCAATGCCTTAGACTTTATATGGTTTTGAACAATAAAACAATAGTTACTTTAATTATGAACAAAAGGATGAAAACAGAATGGAGTTCAAAGAAATCATAACAATATGTTATGAGCTCCTTCACATGATTATTATTGTCTGATCAAAGTTCAAAGAAATCAAGTAGCAAAAATTTACATAACATTGTACAAGACATTTATGAAAAGTCACTATACATATCAATTTTATGAATTAATCACTTGACTAACAGAGATTCAGAGCGGATGAATATTGTTGAGGCATAAAATAAGACTATACATTTATACCTATAGAAAAGTCACTATGAGTGGATCAATTCAGCTGCTGATGACTGAAGGGAAGAAATAACATTAATGGTGTTCATGAACTGTTATTTCCTAATAGAAATCCATGAGATGGACGTATTTATGGAAGCAACATCCCCCAGCATGTCTAATATCTGTGAATGTATTACATTCACTATGGTACTTTTTCATTTATACAATTATCATCTGTTTTAGGTGTCTGACATGACCCGCATGGGTGACACCCCCCCCCCACTCCACAAAAAAAAAGTCTTATCTCAACCTGAAACTGAATTATTGTTGGGTATACTGGTCATTATGTACTAACATTGAGTAGCAACACATTTTGCACTAGACATTAAAAGTTACGACATTATGCACTGTATGAATTGGTGGTAATTGCATCCAAGCACTCACCAGTCCTGTACAATACCACTGTATGTGGGTAAACAAGTTTCCCTTTCATCTTGAATGACATAATTTTTGTCCAGTTTTGCCAGTGACGCTTTTAGGTGGAGTACCTGCAAAGAGATAAAAGGAGAGTTAACTAAAGACATATGTTCATAATAATGTTGACTTGCTTTTTTTTAAACTGCTCAATAGAGGACAACTTACGACATACTTTTCAAGAATGAATAAATGTCAAACTTAACAAAAACCATGTACATTCTGAACTTATGATATTCTGAACTTTCGAGAAAGGAAAGAGAACTATTTTCACCAATGTGTTATTATAAGCAAGTGAAATAATATCAGATGTAACAAAAAATTAACACACGAAGAGAGGGGTAGCATACTCACAAC
>BQKN01066646.1:383366-416744 GCA_022839385.1 Asparagus kiusianus | reverse complement strand
ATATATATATATATATATATATATAATTTCTTATTTTGGATGGATTTACTCACAAGAGGGGTAGTGGTGGGGCCCATACGAGGCGGCGACGCTCTTCCAAATTGGGAGAATGAGGTGAACTGGAACTGGGATTCCGGCGACCATGTGCTTAAAAATCAGCGCCTGATGGTGAAACTCCTGCATCTGCATAAAAGTAAAACCCCCACCTTTACTCGATTCCGAGTCTCCTCCTCCTCCAATTCCAAGCCCTAGCCCTAACCCTAGAGGAGACGCCACCGCCGTCGTCACTTTCCCTAATTCAACCGATCAAAATTCAAAAAGATGGAATCTTTTAACGAACAATTAGGAACAAAATGGATCAAATAGTTACCTGCATCTGATGATTCGTCTGGTGAGCTGACGCGGGCAACTTTCGATGGCCGAGATTCGTCTTCGAGGTTGGGTTCATGGTCTTCGCCCATTATCCTTGTGGAAACTTGGATCCGTAATCAGCGGATTTTTTCCCGATTTTATTTATTTATTTATTTTTTGGGAGCAGCTGTTTCGTTTATTTTCACTGGAAATGGAGGGTTTTGGGGATTAGGCGGCACCGAGAATGGAAGCTTGTATTTAGATTTCAAAGTAGGCATACAGATGGCATTTTTGGTGACGGACATTGTTTTTTACTGGCAAAACTATAGCTTTAACCACATCTATAAAAATTTGTATTCTTGTACCCTTGAGAGCTTGAGAATTGTACGCCACTGTCACAAGTTTTAAAACCCAAAAATCATTTTCCCCCCGGGTTAACAAATTTATTAAACGAAATTAATCGGGGAATAAAATTTAAGGTAGTATAATAAGTATGAAATATTTATAGTTAGTATTAGATACGAGTGAGTATAAACAATATACATTCCTTAGAAAAAAAAACAATGATCCATCATTTGTGACTTTAGATTTTCAAAATGCATAACAATTTTATTATCTAGCTTTATTTTTATAAAACTACAAGAGAAATGTTATATGCAATTTTTATCATTTATTTTCCAATAATTTGTAACATTCTCTCTTTTTATGCAAAAAGAAAAAAAGAAAGAAATTTCTGTCTTACGTGTTGTTGTATACTAATTCAAGGAATATATCTAGTAATCTAGGGCATACTAAAAAATGAACTTCTAAACACTTGTCTTCTTAAATAAATAACCTCTAAATGAGTAAAAATATAGGGTTTTTTTACACTTTTGTACCCTAAATTCACACCCTTCTAAATTCTAGACCAAGTGCAATGGCTAACAATTGAGACAATTATTTGGTGCAATGGCTAAGCAAGTGGATAGACAAATGAAAAGTAGGGGAGAGAAAAGGCAAAATTTGCCTACCGGTTAAATTTCACCAAGGGCCCCGCGTGGGGTATATGGTTGAGTGATGTGGAGGAAAGATAAAGTGAAAAACTTTTAAAAAACTAGTTGTTGTGGAGTTGAAAGGCAATTGGAAAAAGCAAGTGATGTGGAGGGAGAATAAAGTGGGGTGGAAGGAGAGAGAAAGGCAATATTTGCCTTGCCATTGGAGATGGTCTAATGCCTAAGAGGTTTTTTTTGGCACTTAAACTTTGACGTTTGAACATTTTTTGATTTTAATATTTCGGAGTTTTAATATCTTGATACATAAAAGTGTTTTGTTGACGTTTGGATACACAGTTTTGTGACTTTGATATCCCCCAAGTTTAAAGTTTTTTTGACTTCATATCGTAAAGTTTTTTGTTTGGCATTTCGATATTCCAAAATTTAATGGTGAAAGAAAAACTTCGGGGTATGACAATTAAATATTTTTTTCAGAGTATCAAAGTTAAAAAAAATTGTAAACTTGTGAGCATCAAAATGTCAAGTAAAATTTGTGACATCAAAGTTTTAAAAAATATTATTTATATATCAAAATTCCAAAAGAAAATATTTATTTGTCAAGGCTAAAAAAATATAAACTTTTGGATACGAAAAGTGAAAATAACCCAGAATTAATTTCCATAAAATTAATGAACGGATGTTTAACGGCCGTTATCCATATGAGTGTAGTAGCGTACAAAGACCTCTGACATCGTGTCAGCCTTTTCTTCTCACAATTGTTGTCTCACTCCGCAAGCCAAAGTAATTATTTTATTTATTTTAAAGAAATGACAGGTCAGCTGCTTGTTTGTTAAACGCGGGCCTCTCGCTTCGTTTTCGGTTCCAGTGCGACTGCCTAACACCTTTCCTTAAACTGTCCCGTTCATTTAAGAGGTGACACGAGTCTTTCACGCGCTTGTCACGTGACGGGTTCCACGAAGTGTCAGAGTCTTGACGCGGGGCCCGCTAGACAGTGATACGGACACTTGCTCACGTGATATTACCGGTGGACAGCTGGGCTGTGGGATGAGTGGTGAAGGTTTAACTTTTTAGAAAAATCGGGGGAAAATAAAGGAGGAAAAATGTTTTGTAGGGCCCACCGCCCTGACAAGTCCAGGTAAGGCGGGGCCAGCTGTCAGCAAGTGGGTAAGAACGTTTTACATCACAAACAGCACTACCATTCACTGACTCGTGAGAGTGGGGCCACTCGTTTGAAGCTTGGACCGTACTAAAACATAGCAGTGCGAAAGCGCCCGAACCTAAACTTCGCCCTAAGCCCTTCGGTACGGTTTAGGCAAATGATTAAGTGATGGGTTAAGGAGACTTAATCCTTTCTTAACTCATTAAATATAAAAAATCTATATAATAGTTTAAATAAGTTAATCTTTCATAATTTGTCAAACATAAAAAATATAAAAATGTTAAGCTAACCCTTTTAGAGGGATTAAAATGAGTTAACCCCTCAAAATGATGGGTATATTAATACTCTTGTTTAGATGGATTAAAAGTTAACACGTCTATTTATAAAAAAAATAGTCAAATTTATTGTTATTCCCAAACATTAAAACTGATCACATGAGCTAAAATAAAACTTATTTAACGGGTTAATAATTTAACCCTTCAAAAATCAAAAGTAAATACGCCTCACCCTGCATGACTAAGTCAATGTGTCCAAAATTTTCAAAATCCACATTTTTATGCTACTAGCTTTCCAAAGTTGGATGCCATGTTACCAACAACTTAAAAAAAGAAAAAAAAAAGATATTCATAATGCTCTTTCGGTCTCATCTCTTTCTCCTCACCTTTCTTTCTTGCTTTCTCATCTTTTTCTTCTTCCCTTCTCTCCTCCTTTGGCAACTCCCTGCTTGGACTTCTTTGAGCCCACTAATATCATACATCCATGTCCCTACCTCCCCTCCCTTCCCTCCTCGGACTACATCCTACATTCATCGCTCTACCTCCCCTAACCTCTCCTCTCCTCCAGCAACCATTGTTTCGCCTTTTTTGAGCCCACCATCATACATGCAGCCTTCTATTTCCCCTCCCTTCCCTCCTCCTCATACGGCTTCAAATCTTTGCATCCTTTCCCCATGCCCTCCTCCCATCCCTCCTCCTCTAACAACCCCTAACTCGACTTCTTCATCTAAGTGGTCCCCACTATCCCCCTCTTACCTCATCACCTCCCTTGTCTATTCCGTTTGGACCCACCACCCACATACCACATAAAGTTAAAACTAAATAGATAAGGTTAACAACCAATAGCTATGCTGAACAACTGACAAAAAAGCTTAACAATAAATGCATAAGCTAAACAAGTGACAAAAAAGCTTAACAAATGCATAAGCTTAACAACCGATGAAAAATGTTAATAACAAACACATAAATTTAACAATCAATGATAAGTTTAACGACCGATGAAAAATCTTAATAATAAATGCATAAATTTAACAACTAATGCATAACAATTAACAATGCATAAGCTTAACAATAAATGGATAAGATTAATAATTAACAATTTAACAACCAATGCATAAGCTTAATATGTGATAAAAAGCTTAACAATAAATGGATAAGATTAACAATTAACGCACACACTTAAGAACTTACGAAAAAAATCTAAAAACGAATGCATAAGCTTAAGAACTAACAAAAAATTTCTAACAAATGCATAAGCTTTATAACTACTACATATAACTTAACAATTAACATAAAAGGTTTTTAGCAAACTCATAAGCTTGACAAATTGATTGTTAAGCTTGTGTGTGTTGTGTAAACATTTTGTCAATTGTTAAGCTTATACATTTGTTGTTAAGCTTTTTTGTTAGTTATTAAATTTATGCATTAGTTATTAAGCTTATGCATTTGTTATGAACCATCTATCAGTTAAGCTTATGTGTTTGGTGTTCAGTTTTTTCATCGGTTGTTAAGTTTTTTTGTTGGTTGCTAAGTTTATGCATTGGTTGTTAAATTTATATAATTGTTAAGTTTTTTTGTTAGTTGTTAAGCTTACGTTTCGTTGGTTGCTAAGTTTATGCATTGGTTGTTAAATTTATATAATTGTTAAGTTTTTTTGTTAGTTGTTAAGCTTACGCGTCAGTTCCTAAGCTCAGACATTTGTTGTTAAGTTTTTCTTTAGTTGTTTAGTGTAGCCATTAGTTGCTAAGCTTATCTAGTTAGTTGCTAAGTTTATACATTTTTTGTTAAGTTGTGCTGTATACATCCACCATACCCTAGTTTTGAGATATTAAGAGGAAGAAGAAAGAAAAATTATGGGGACAAGTTTGAAGGCAGTGAGGGAGTGGTAGGCCTTGGTGGAAGAGACAAGTGATGTGGCGAGATAGGAGGGGTAGTGGGGACTACGTAGAAAAGAAGTCGAGGCAGATGTTACCAGAGGAGGAAAGACAAGAGATGGCGTAGGATAGGGGGATGCTAAGATTTGAAGGTAGAGGAGGAGGGAAGGGACGGAGAGACAGTTGGGTGGATGTATGACCGTGGGCCAAAAAAAGTTAAGGCAGGGTTTGCCAGAGGAAGAGGGGAGAAGAGAGAGGTGATAGGAGGATGGATGTATTATGCGAGCCTAAAAAAGTGGAGGCATGAGTTGTCGGAGGAGGAAGAGGGAATACGGGAAGGTAGAGAGATGGATGTATGATGTATCCGGAGGAGAAGAGGGAAGGGAGAGGTGATGAGGGCGTGGATGTATGTGTAGACTGTCTAAAAATTACTGTAAATAGCTTATCCCTATCAAATATCGATGTTAGAAGTTACAATTTGAAGGCTTCCAGAAGGCTACATTTAAAAACTTTCACGTAGATCGATGAAGATTATAATCTGATGATCTTCACAACAACCGATGAAAGCTCTAATTCAATAGCCTTCATAATTAACATCGGGAGTGACAATCTAATAACTCTCATATTTTCAAAGAGTCAAGACGAATGTTATAAGATGACAATCTCTACAATGCTCTAGCAAAAAAGACTACGAATTAACGGTCTCTTCAAATCAAAACACAGATATCTCTCAAACCGTAAGGAATTTGGTGAAATAGACGAGAGCAAACTAAACCCTTCGGGTTAGTCTGGTCACTTCGTCTCGTCGAGATAGTTGATTTTTATATATAATTCATCTAATTTTGACTTACGGTTTGAAAGTTATGACTTGTTCTTCACAGCAAGTTATGTTTTGAAACTCATCTGCAAGACTGGATTTCGCCTGAAGCTCGCCAAGTTCGCCTGAGGCTCGCCTCTGCGTTCCAGAGTCAAGACACAGAGTTCATCTCTACGTCCCAATAACAAAACGCAGGGTTCATCGCTGCATTCCAGATTCAAACGCAGGGTTCATTACTGCGTTTTCAATCCAAAATGCAGGGTTCAATGCTGTGTTTTCAGCCCAAAACGCAGGGTTCATTGCTGCGTTTTTAGCCCAAAACATAGGGTTCATTGCTACATTTTTAGCCCAAAACATAGAGTTCATCGCTGCGTTCCATATCCAAACACAGTGCTCATTATTGCGTTTTCAGCCCAAAACGCAATGTAAATAGCTGCGTTTTAGATCCAAACGCAGAGCTCATTGCTATGTTTTTAGCCCAAAACGTAGGGTTCATTACTGCGTTTTAGCCCGAAATGCAGGGTTCATCATCGATGTGTTCCAGATCTAAACGCAGAGATCATTGTTGCGTTTTCAGCCCAAAACGTAGAGCTCAACTTTACGTCTCAGGATCAAGATGCAGAGTTCATTTCAGAACGCGAACTTCGTGTTTGACTGGTTTAAATAGAACTTGAATGGTTTCAAAATCATTTTTCCACTTAGGGTCTGTTTGTTTGCTAAACAAAAATTGAGAAAACCCCCGCCACATCAACTTTTAAGAAATCTCCTATGTGCCACATAGGATTTCAGCTTCAAGGGTTTTCCATTTCTTTCGTTTGTTTCGTTTTGTAATTTAAAAAAATGAGGCGTCACATAGGATGCCACATCAGCTTTTTAAGAAATGTGTTTTCACAACAAAAACCTCTGAAAACACTTGGAAATGTTATTTTAATGAATTTTTAATTACTAAAGCACTGTTGGAACAGTAAAACTGAATAAAACAGATTATTTAAATGGGCTGATTTTTCTTTTTCTTTTTTTGTTCAAACAAACACAAGAAATAGAAAACCAGTGGCACTGTTACTATTGTGGCTTTTTTTGTCTCTTGTGTGACTCGGCGATGAAATAGAGTGATTTCTTTGCCAAACAAACACAAAAAAAGAAATGTGGGAAAACTCTTGAAATGGGTTGAAATCAAATAAAATATAACATTTAGATTTCCAATTTTTTTCGAAAAACAACCAAACAGCCCCTTAATGGGGACGGTTACATCCCATAAACCCTCATTAAGAAGCAATTCAAGGGGCGATTACACCCCTTAATCTCCTATAAATAGCTAAAATTTCAGCTTAATTAGGACCGGGTTCTTTGAAGAGGAATTTCTGGAGAATTAAGATCGGCTTTTTGAATAAAAAATTGATAATCACATTTTTATTACAATTTTATACCCATATTACCTGTTTTATATGAATAAATATACCACTAATAATTATTTTTATCTTTTAATTACAGGTTAATGAAGAATAAATCTCAAACTTCCATCTCTCAACAAAAACCCGTTGATTAAATAAAAAAATGAAACAAATAAGCCCATTGGAAAATCAATTTCCAAATTATCCAAAAGCTAAAGCTAAGAAGAAGAATTAAAGCCCAAGAAATGCCAAAGCCCAAATCAAACACATGAAGAAATCAAGAATTATCCAAAAGCCCAAGTTGCCAAAAGCCCAACACACAAGGAGAAAGCTCGGACAGATATTGGAGAGGGTTTGACATCGATGCCAGTATCGATGGGGGCATCGATGCTAGTATCGATGCCCGTATCGATGCCAGCATCGATATGCTTATCGACGCTGGCATCAATACATCTGGCAGTTTGTTACAAATTAGTGGCTGAAAATTGTTATTTTTGGATAAGATTTTAATCCAATGGCTCTCATTCACTGATGTTTGCTATAAATAGGGGTAGAGAGTGAGGGGTTAGAGGTGTGAAAATTTTTATAACTCCTTTTAGAGAGGAGGACTACTCTTAATTGAGAAGGCTTTCCAAATTTGTAACTTTTTTTTATAATTAATAAAAGAATTTTTTTCACCGCTTTAAATTTTTCTTTTCTTCTCTTTGTTGGATGATAAAGATGAAGATGAAGAAGGAGATAAATTTGAAGGTTTGTTTTTCTTTTATTTTATTGCTTATTAGTTTAGATTTATTTCTATGCTTGTAATTAGATTTTATTTTCTTGTTTAAATAGCCAAGAGGCTAATTTGTTTTTTAGTTTGATATTATACTCATTTTTATTTAATATTTGAAAAAGGGTGGCAAGTCAGGAAATCCACCTGATGTGGTACAAATGTTTCATGAAACTCGAAAGAAAGCTAATGAAACACTAAATATTGGGGATCAAGATAAATATGTAAGTAGAATATATGTTTAAGTTTGATAATGATATATTATATAGTACTAACATATGAATTTAATTTTTATAGGATGAAATTGTTCAATTCAAATAAGCAAACCCGTCCCTTCACTTTCTGACATTGAGATAGTTGAGAAAATCTGGGGGAAGAAATCTCATGGTCACATCGTACTATATTTGGTGGCGAGACTACTTTAAAGATTTGAGAGGACCGCTCCCTAGTCGATCTGATCTGGAAGCACGGGTTATAGAAGAAAAGAGAAAGAACCAGATGCTTCAACAACACTTAGATGAGCAGGAGCAACAACAACAATGGATGTCTGAGTTGGAGTCACAAGTGAAAGCTATGCAAGAAGTTTTTTTTAGGAAATCACCTTCATTGACTCCTCAAACTCGAGAACGTGTGCAGGACTAGGTAATTATTTTTTGTAAAATCTCTTATATACTTTTATGATTGACTACTTGCACTAAAAAAAATATGATTTTTACTTAATAAGATAATATTTGCTTCATTAATATTTCTTAATTATATGATTTTTTAAAATTTTTCAGGCTATCCATGCAAGATTAGGAGGGGGTAGCTCGAGTCTTCTTTTGACGATGATTAGAGATGAAAGAATGTGTCTTCCACAAAGTTTTATTTTAATTTGTTTTAGATAGTTTCATGTATTTTTCTTTGGAATAATTAGGATATTAACTCTTGTTATTAGTATTGAATATTTGAGGATGGTAAAATTTTATTTATTGATGTTATTAATGAATGGAATTTTTATTTTTCCTCTAATTCATTATTGGGTATTTTTAATATATTTTTGTTGTGAATCTTAATGTTAGATTGAGAATAATATGATAGTTGCCTATGAATGAAAAAATTATTATTAATGTATATTAGAAATTTGTAGTCTATAATGACGGTTTTATAAACCATATTTTGTTCATTAATGAAGGGAAAGCACCATCGTTGATGGGTTACTAATTACCCATTATGAGGACTTTTACGACAGTATCCAACCGTCATTAATTAGTCTTCAATGATGGGAAAATATCCCCATAACTAATGGTGATGACGGGAAAATATCCCCGTAACTAATGGTAACGACGGGAAAATATCCCTCACTGATGGTAACGACGGGAAAATATCCCCGTCACTGATGGTAACGACGGTGATAATTACCTTCGTAAATATTAACGACGGTAATATGTTCCGTCGTTATAGACTCTATAACGACGGGTAGTATATCCCTTCATGACCCTTTAACGAAGAGGGTTTCAACGACGGGTGACGAAGGGATTTTTCCTCGTCGTTAGCATACAATAACGAAGGTTTTTAGCTCTTTAACGAAGGAAAATCCCTTCGTTAAAGATGTAATTTCTTATAGTGCTAGAACCCTCTTGCCTTAGATTTATTTCATGCTTATAGATTAGATTTATTTCATGCTTATAGAGTAGATTTATTTTCTTGCATTTAATTCTTGTAATTTATTTTGTAGTTAGATTTTAATTTCTTATACTATTCACCTTGAGGCTAGAACCCACTTGGGTTTAGTTTTTCTTTTTTTTCATTTTTATATTTTTTTTGATTCGTCTTTAGGCTAGAACCCTATAGGGAATCACCTTTTTCTAAGAAGTGTATTTAATTCTAGATTACCAATATCTTTAATTGAATCCGCTATCTTTACATTCTTGATTTTTATTTGTTCTTGATTTTTCATTCTTGCCTTGTTGATCACATTTATATTATCACTTCCACTCTCAAATATATTCATTACACAATCATTTTCATCTCTCCACAATCACATTCACTCATCACTCCTATTTGTCACGCACACAACATAAGAACCAATTTTATATTTTCTCCTACAAAACACCTTCCTCGTGGATCGATATCTTTATACTAGAACTTGACACGATTGTGCACTTGCAACATTTTTGGTATATGTTTATGCCGCTTCAGAAATTCTTGGAGATCTTTGTTGTTCGGCTGGAAGATCTTTTAAGGAATCTTTTGGAGATCTTTTCTGATTGGAGTTTGGGAGAAGAAGTTCGGCATTCTTCAACTGAGAGCATTCTTCAGCAACAAGGAGTTTTGGTACTTGGCTTAAAATTGATTTTCGGTTTAAATCAACTCTGTTATAGAGTTTAAACTCGTTTGGAGTTCTAAAACTCGTTAAGAGTTCTTTTCAAACTTGTCATGCAAGTTCTCCTCGACATCAATTAAGGGGAAGAAACCGTTTTCCACAAGGTGAAAACGTTCGGATCGTCAACGGAAAGCAAACTCGACGCAAGTATTCGAGGGAAGTACTCCATCGACACCAAGAAGAACCCATATTTAAACAAAGGGAAGGATCTCCGTCGACCCTTCTCTCTCTTGTAAATTAAAAATCCGATACGATAAGATTATAATTTCTTTTTTCTAAGTATGTTAGAGAGAGATTGCATCGAGAGAATTATAATTAATTCTTTTTCTAAGTCTATTAGAGAGAATAATACAAATTCAATTCTCTAACTTTTTTCTTTTAATTTTCCCACCAAACAGTATGATATTGGTGGGCCTGAAGAAGTCGATGCGGCAGATTGCCAGGAGAAAGACAAAAAGAGGGAAGAAAGGATGAGAGAGAGGAAGAGGAAAACGGGAGAATAAGAAACGGGGGGGGGGGGGACATTGTGGGTATTTTTTTTCTTTTTTGAATTACTGGTGACATGACATCAAATTTCGGGGGTAACTAGTATAAAAAAGGGGATTTTGGGGTTTTGGTTTGTTGACTTAGTCATGGAGTGGGGCATATTTGTTTTTTTCATTTTGGAGCTAGAAACATCTTTCATAGAATTTTAATTTTTCATTCTTGATAGTGATTTTAGGAGGGTATAATGGTCTTTTAAAATCATTTTCTTAACTTAAGAGAATTTTCATTCTAAACATTTTGAAGGGATATACTTCGAAACAATTGAATAGATTTTTAAATTAGTTAAAGGAGAAAATTCATTGATTTCTCTTTAAAATTTTAAATTGCTATGCATATAATCTAGATTTTTCATTTAGGTTAACTAGACCACATCATGACAAGAAGTTGACTCGATCGATCATGTACGCAGTTTAACTCGCTAAAATATGGGACATTTGCGCTCAACAAACAATCCTGTCATGACCCATGACCCTGACATAAAAGCCCTGATAGAGCATTAAACGTTTATAACAGCTAAACTCATCAGTTTAGTTATTATGCCTACACCCAACCCAATCTGGTTTTATGGTGGTCTGTCTAATTAGAGATAATTGGTTCAAATCATCTCATATTCTCAACATACCATGTGAGGAGATATACCATCCTACGTCGACGAAGTATTGCCATGTGGGCTTACTCACAGACCAAGTAACTCGAAGTATTGCCATGTGGGCTTACTCACAGACCAAGTAACTATGTCACAACACTGATCGTCAAGATGGTGACATGTGCATAGGTTGATCTACCCTTCTCAATTAAGTAAAAATTACAAGGCTCTATATCGCTGATTTTCAATATATGATTTTTTTCTCTCCTGTAAACCCCTAATGTAGATTTACTTACTATTTTGACCCCTAATGTAGATTTACTTACTATTTTGACTGCTTCATTATAAAGAGTATGGGCATTGATGGATAGCCAACCATCACCAATCTGGCGCTTTTTCTATGTATCTCGGAGTATCATCAGTGAAAGCTTATGAGCAGACTGTGGAGAAAATCAGAAAAAATCAGTTTTTTCTCGTTTTTCAGCCTGTGAGTCGACTCATACATGCACATGAGTCGACTCATCAGCTTGAGTCGACTCATACTTGTCATAAGTCGACTCACGAAACCCAGTCGTTTTGTATGAAGTTTCTGACGAGTCGACTCACCTCAGTTATAAGTCGACTCATTTGGCATGAGTCGACTTATGCCTATCATGAGTCGACTCATTGACGGTTTCCTGGTTTGTTTAGGTTTCTGTTTGGATATAAATAGCGACACAATTTTTTAGGGTTCAATATAGAAGAGATATAAGAGATTTGAGCATTGTGAGAGGGAGATATTATGAGTAAGTTGAGAGCTTTGGTTGAGGGTTAGTTGGAGTGATTTTGTGTGATTGTAATCTTTTTGTACTCTTCTTGATTTAGTGGAATCTCCCCATCCTCTTCCTATAGACGTAGGCAAATTACCGAGCCATGTATATCTCTGTGTTTGGTTTGGATTTGTCATATTTGGATTGGATTGTGCTTGTGTGTGGTTCTCTTCTTCTCAGTGATCTCAGACTCGTTCGGTGTGCGCGTGTACGCTTCCGTATAGGTACGCGACATTGGCGATCAGGTTGACAACAAGTGATATCAGAGCTCAGATTTTAGATCTAGGGCTTTAGATTAGGTGAAGGAAGATTCAGTTGGAAGCTTGGTTCTTGGAGTTCTAGGCTTCGGTGGAGTTAGGGTTTGAAGTTGCCGTTGAAGATCTCGCTTTCCTAGTGTGGTTAGGAGTTCTATTTGGAATCAAATCTAGGGTTCAGTTGGGTAACTTCTAAATTCTATAAAGTTTAAATATTTCTTTGTAATTTAGAGCTTGTGACTATGGGTGAAGAAGTTGGTAAAAGTAGTAAGATGGCAGATACAGTTCAAGTTGGTTTTCAGAACACTAAGATTAGTGTGGCGAAATATGATAGTAAAATTAGTTTTTGGTTTGTGGATGAGTAACGTACGGATACGCTCAATGCTCAAAATTTGGAGGAGACCATCATGATCAATGAGAGGCCACCTAAATACGAAGAGGCGATATGGGAAAAGATGAATAGTAATGGTTGTGGGGTGATCAGTTCTTGTTTAGAACAGGAGCTAAAGTATGATGTGATTGGAATGACGTCTGCAATGAATATGTGGAAAATTCTTAATAATAAGTACCTTATGAAGAGTGTTGAGAATCGTTTGCACTTGCTATGAAGATTATTCAGATTTTAGATGTCCAGAGGCACCTAGCTTGCGGTTCATGTGAACAACTACACTAAATTATTGTCGGACTTGGCGAACGTGGATGAGAAGATCACGGATGAGTACAATGCTATTATTCTTTTGGGCTCCTTACCGGATGAGGAGTATGATACATTCATACTTACTTTATTAAACAGGAGATCTTCTATCACTTATAGTGAAGTGACTAACGTATTGATGAACTATGATTTGAGGAGGAAGGATAAGGAGACTTCCCGCGCTAGTACTTCAGGAGAGGCCTTGTCGACAAGAGGAAGAAGCCCATATCCGAAAGATGGAAATTAAGGAATGTCAAAGTTAAGAGATCGTCACCAGCTAGGAAAGAACCAATATACATTCTACAAGGAACAAGAACATTAGAAAAGAGATTGTCCAAAGGTCAAAGAGAAGGAGAATAGCAAGAAAAGGGCCCGAAGGCCAATGAGGTGAATGTTGCAAAAGACAATGATTCTGATGATTCGAGCTTTTCTCTTTTGATTACTCTGGAGGTGAACCATTTAGATACATCGGATTAGATGCTTGATTCTGACGCTACTTATCATGTGACTCCTAGGCGAGATTGGTTTGCATCATTTGAGAGACTTGATGGGATGTTGTTGTCAAGGAAAATGATCAATCCTGTAGCATTTGTGGGATATGTACCATGCGGATTCGGATGTATGATAGGGTAGTCCGCAAATTGAAGGAAGTGAGATTCGTTCCTCAGCTAAAGAAGAATCTTATTTCTGTTGGAGCTTTGGAGGCGAAGGGATTCAAGGTGACATTTGAGGACGTTGTAACAAAGGTTACTAAGGGATGTTTAGTGGTGATGAAGGGAGTCTGCAATCGGAATTTATATTATCTAAAAGGGAGCACCGATGTTGGCCAGGTTGCTTCAGCTATTTCAGAGGCGGACATGAGCAGGCTTTAGCACTGCAGGTTGGGGCATACATGAGAGAAGTCACTGCAGACTTTGTGCGAGCAGGGGCTATTAAAAGGATCCAAGAGTGGAAAAATGGACTTCTGTGAGCATTGTGTTCTTAGCAAGAAAATGAAGGTGAAGTTTGGGACTGCTATTCATAGGACGAGGGGCACCCTGGACTACGTGCACATAGATGTTTGGGGTCCCACCAAGACGGCATCACTTGGTGATTGACATTGGTTCGTCATATTTGTTGATGACTATTCTAGGCGTTGTTGGGTGTACACCATGAAGCATAAGTATGAAGTCCTAGATTTGTTTGTGGAGTGGAAGAAGAGATTAAAACTACAGACCGGGAGAAAGATCAAGACGTTATGATCCGACAACGGCGACGAGTACACTTCAGACCCCTTTCAGCAGCTATGTCGAGACGAGGGCATAGAGAGGCACTTCATAGTTAGTCATACTGATGCCGCATAAACATGTATCAAAAATATTACAAGTGCACAACCGTGTCAAGTTATAATATAAAGATATCGATCCACGAGGAAGGTGTTTTGTAGGAGAAAATATAAAATCGGTTCTTATGTTGTATGCGTGACAAATAGGAGTGATGAGTGAATGTGATTGTGGAGAGATGAAAATGATTGTGTAAATGAATATATTTGAGAGTGGAAGTGATAATATAAATGCGATCAACAAGGCAAGAAGGAAAAAGCAAGAACAAATAAAAATCAAGAATGTAAAGATAGCGGATTCAATTAAAGATATGAGTAATCTAGAATTGAATCCATTTCTTAGAAAAAGGTGATCCCCTAGAGAGTTCTAGCCTAAAGGCGAATCAAAGAAAATAAAAATAAACAAAAAGAAAAACTAAACCCAAGAGGGTTCTAACCTCAAGGTGAATAGTGTAAGAAATTAAAAATCTAACTACAAAATAAATTACAAAATCTAAATTATAAAATAAATTGCAAGAATATAAATGCAAGAAAATAAATCTACTCTATAAGCATGAAATAAATCTAATCTATAAGCATGAAATAATTCTAAGGCAAGAGGGTTCTAGCCTCTTGGCTATTTAAAATAAAAATAAATCTAAATTAATAAGCAATAAAAGAGAAATAAGAAAAACAAACCTTCAAATTAATCTCCATCTTCATCTTCATCTTCATCATCCAACAAAGAGAAGAAGAGAAAAATTTAAAGTGATGAAAAAATTATTTTATTAATTGTAACAAAAAGTTACAAATTTGGATGGCCTTCTCAATTAAGAGTAGCCCTCCTCTCCAAAAGGAGTTACAAAAATTTTCACACCCTCACCCCTCACTCTCTACCCCTATTTATAGTAAACATCAGTGAATGAGAGCCATTGGATCAAAATCTTATCCAAAAACCATGAATTTCAGCCTTAGATTCGTAACAGAATGACGATGGCAGCGATACCAGCATCGATGCTGGCATCGATGCGGGCATCGATGTTGGCATTGATGCTGGCATCGATGCCCAGTGTGCTGCAATTGCATTCCGCAACTTCTTCTTCTTTTATGCTTTGGGCTTGGGCTTCTTTGGCATTTCTTCTTCTTTTGGGCTTTCATGCTTGAGTTCTTCATTTAATTAGTGGGCTTTGTTGAGAGAAGAGATATTGGGCTTTTATTTTTGATTAACCTGTAATTAAAGATAAAAATAATTATTAGTGATAAATTTATTCATATAAACTAGATAATAAGGGTATAAAATTATAATAAAATGTGATTATCAAATACCCCCACACCAAAACTTTTGCTAGTCCTCTAGCAAAAAAAAGAAAAATGAAAGAAAATCTAACTCACTTTCGTAGGAATCACGGTTGTATTTAGCGCATACAACAATCCTTTAAACTCACTAGGTTAGTGGACGAGTTGTAGTCTCATGAGGGTTTGCAGTGAATATACCCACAAAATTCGGTCATCTTACCAAATTAAAGAAGTTAGTAAATAACTAAATTTACTTGATAATTGAAGCTAGTCATCACTCAAGAAAACATTTTTATATATAACTCTAAGGTAAATTTCCTAGAAAATCTTCTCATCATAGCAATATAAAACCAAGCCAAACTTAGAAATTTAATTTAAAAGTTTTGAAAAGAACATGCTAACTCTTTGTTTAAAATAATATTCAAGTTGTTTGATCAAAAATATTTTCCAAGACCATATATACAAATATAACTATATATAAAACATTTATTAGTATTTTATTTTATTTTATTTTATTTTATTTTTTAACTCTTTCTTCCTTGGTGTTTTTTTACTTTAACGAGTTTTCTAAGCGACCATTTAACGAGTTTTTGGCTAATGGATCCCAACCAATTAGGCTTAGGTCATTAAGTATGGAAATACTCATTAGGCTTAATTACTCGGTCAGCTTAGGCTTTATAAAATAGAATCACATTGAATTTAAGAGTTTTTTTTCTTTCTTTCTTTTTTTTGTGCCTAATTTTCGCACTCTTCTTTTGCAATTTTTTTATATGTATATGTATATATTCTGAAAAATATGTAAGTCAAGAAACTTTGAAAAATTATTTTTAACTCTAAGCTAAGCATGCATAAATTCTATTATTTTAAATAAAAATCTAAGTTAAGGCTTAAGTAAAGTATACTACCCCCTTTGAAAATTATTTCTTAAGAAACTTATTTAGAGTTATCATAAAAGGTAAACTTGAGTAAATAACAAACTAGAGATTAAAAAATTTAAAATTTATCAAATAAATTAATTATTATATAACTCTATCAATTTGGCAAGTGATGATTTTTTATAATTTTTTTAAGGAGAAGGAAAAAAATGACAAAAATACAACTAAAAATGTAAAATAAAGAGAACTAATTCCTACTCCGACACCTAAATTTTATATTATTCTTAATGTAACTTTATGATGCACAAAGTAAAGCAGATAAGAAGTGAAGTACTTACATTTGATCAGTTGATAAAAAACTACAATTACCTTTGGTCTGAGGAGGATAGAATCAAAAATTTATTATTCTCTTCTTTTTTTTCCTTTTTTTTCTGTTTTTTTCTTTTTTTCTCTTTTTTTTTCTGTTTTTACAACTGAACAAGAAACTCTCAAATAAGAGAAGAATAAATTTTTTTATTATTCTGAACAAAACAAATAATGCAGAATGAAGTGTTCAACACGAAGAGCTCGTATTCTACATTGAATCCTACCTTATTGTTGAAAATTCTTCCCCGGATTTTAAATAAATTCAGAATGATATAATCAATAATGTGAAATTCTAAGCATTTCAGGGTGTTTAATAATTCTTGCAACAAAATAAGGTAGGTATTTTTGGTGTCATGCATTTTGTATTTCTTAATGAACTTAGACTCTTGTACTGTGAAGTTTTGTTTTCTAACAACCAATTCTTCTGTAGAGTTCTAAAAATTTGGTTGTTGATTATTCTCCAAGAATCTAAGTTCATCAAGAAAGAGTTCTTCAAAATTTAATTCAAAACAGCAAATGTTTAACACAGTTTTATTATTCTCAAGGACCTGATCTACTTCTTCTAAAAACTCAAACTCTTCATCAAAAATTTCCTCAAAACTCAAATCAGACTCTTCTTCTTCTGATCTTTCCTGAATATAATTTATTTCTAGAGGCTGATTATTTGGTTGGTCCCCTAGATTAAAAATGTTTAGATCAGCAGTCAAATTCCCAAAGGACAACTTCATTTGACCAGTTCTAAAGTTGATGAGAGCATTAGAAGTGACTAAGAAAGATCGTCCTAAGATGACAGGTGTCTGTCCTTTGGGATTGGAAACATGCTGTATTTTCAAGACTATTTTAAAAAAGCGCATAGTTTCTCTTCAAAAAAGAACCAACCTTAATCAGAACATCATCTAACTCACCCATAGGGACCTTAACAGATCTATCAGCCAACTGTAAGGTGCATCTGGTTGGGTTCAGTACACCTAGACCCAATTGCTGGTAGACTGAATATGGAAGCAAATTGATACTATCCCCTAAGTCTAAAAGCGCCTTATCAATGTGAGTATTACCAATGATACATGAAATGATGGGGGAACCTGGATCTTCGCGTTTCAAAGGTATGGGATTTGATAGCATTTCACTGATATTGGTGGCTAAAAAGACTTTCTTTGGAATATTTATTCTCCTCTTCTTAGTGCATAATTCTTTTAAAAATTTAGCATAAGATGGAATTTGTTCAATTACATCTAAGAGAGGAAGGTTGACTTTAACCTGCTTAAATGTTTCTAGGATCTTCTCCTCCTGAGAAGAGTGTTTCCTAGGCCTGAGTCTATCTGGAAAGGGGGCAACTGGTCTAAATCTATCAAAAGCAGGCTCAGGTTCAGGTTCTTGGTCATCTGAGGGGGGTGATTGTTGAATAGATTTATCAGAAGGAGAAGGAATTTGTATTGGATCAAAAGTTTAACTTGGAGGAGTTCTTACTTGATTATCGACCTGTCTACCTGACCGAAGTGAATGGGTTGCATTCACTTGAGCTTCATAGGATGAACTGCATCCTGTGTCTTTAGGGTTGACTCAAAAATTTTTCTTTCTCTCTTTTACTCACGGCACTAGCTAGTTGACCAAGTTGGGATTCTAATCTAGCTATAGCTTGAGTGTTGGAGTTGAGCATTTGTCCAGTTGATTGCATGAAGGAATTTAGAGTGCTAGACATTTGAGTCAACATATTCGTGGTTTGAGTGGAGGCCTTAATTATGGTTTCCAAACATCTTTCCAAGACATTAAGACGTTTATCTTGATCTGGATGTGAGGAGTCTGAATTACAGCTTGATGAAGAGGAGACTGATTTTGATATGGCATATTGGGTTATTGAAATTGTGGATGAGAATTGAAAGGAACTGTATTTCCCCTAGGAAAATGTTGGGTCAAAGCAGGAGTGAAGTTTTGAGTTCTGGGAGAATTTCCTTGATTCCATGCAAAGTCGGGATAATTTCTCTAACCTGGATTGTAGGTTGGAGAAAATGGATCATTTCTAGGGTGTTGGAATGTAGCGTTCATCTGTTCTAATGCATTATTGTTTCCTAGGAGAGGGCATTCCTCTGAAACGTGGGTAGGAGACTGATAATTATGATATCCTGGGGCAGAAACATGATTGATTTGAGCTGGAACTCGTTCCTTAATTTCTAAGGCTTCTAACCTCCGTAGAATTGTCGTCATCTTCGCTTCAGAAGTAATGTTTGACTCCAAGGAAAGACCACTAAACTTAGAATGGGGAACTGATGAAACCCTATCATCACAGTATTCCCATTGCATTGTTTTCTCAGATAGACTCTCTAGAAATTCCCAAGCTTCGTCGGCATTTTCCCTCATGAAATCCTTGTGGCACATTGATTCTAAGGAAGTTTTTACAGAATAATCTAATCCCTCATAAATTATTTGGCACAATCACCATTTTTCTAAGCCGTGATGAGGACATTGGATGAGAAGATCTTTAAATCGGTCAAAATACTTTCAAAAAGGTTCTCCCGGGATAATTTTAAAATTCATGATGCTGTTTCTTAGCTTCACCGTTTTATGGATAGGAAAAATTTTCTTAAGAAAAATGGTGATAAATTCCTCCCAAGTAGTGATGGAATTTACTGGTAAGCTATACAACCATTTTTTTTACTTTGTCTTTGAGAGCAAATGGAATAAATCTGAGTTTGATCGCATCTTCTGTTAATTCTCTCATTTTAATCATAATACACACTTTCTCAAATTCCGAGATAAAAATATATGCATCTTCTGTTTCATTTCTAAGGAATTTGGGAAGCATGTTTATGTAATACGATCTAAGCTCAAAATTTATTCCATTTGTTTCGGGGAGCCTAATGCAAGAGGGGATTGCATTCCTAATGGGATAGGACATATATTGAAGAACGGGTGGATTAGGATATGTCATTCTATGATTGGTTCAAAACGAATTAAACGATGAGAATTATCCCTAACCCAAGTTTGCATACACCAAAACTATTTCTTTTTATATTTTTTTATAAAAGTTAGTTTTTTTATGAGGAGAGAATGGAAAAAAAAGGAAAATCCTAACTAAACAAATCAAAATCAATCACTTTTCAATTATTCTAACTCTAGGGTTAAGCCTAACTCAACTAGACTAGCTCCTAGCCAAAAACTTCTGAAGTGAAAAGATTAAAGTTTTACCCGGGTAGTTAGCCAGGTAAGGATAGTACTAGAGGGTGATCAAAGATCAATAAGTACATCGTTCCTTACAGAGCGCTTTACGCAGCCCCTAAACCTTGCCTTAGACACCAACTAATCCAAGAAAACTTAAACCGGTTCACTTAAGGATTCTTTGTTCCTTATTGAGCTCGAATCCTTAGGGCCAATGTCTAATGAGTTTTATTAGGTTTGGGTGGTATAGTGAGGAATTAGTAATTTTTGGGCTAAGAAAAGGATGATAAAATCCCTTACCTTATCTTGAATATGGGGTTTTGCCCTTAAAAATATTTTTAAGTGTGTGCCAAATTATGATGCTCAAATCACTTAGTGAATTCCTACTAACAATATGAAATACGACCCTATGAATTAAAAGCCACTAAAAAGGATGGAAAAGAAAAAATCTTTTTTTAAAATTAGGGTTAACAATCAAACAAATGAGAAGGGGAAATTATTTGAATTTATTATCTTGTTAGTAAATGTCAAAGTGGAGAGTGAATTTTATTATGATCAACAAAAATAAATTTTTTTAAGTCCTAATTATCTCTAATTGTGAAGAAGTAGCTAAATGGTGGAATTAAAAATTCTAGAAAGAAGAATTACCTACAAGCAAATCTTCAAATCCTAGTTCTCCAATCCGCAATCTTCAAGCTCCAAGTGTTTCCTTCACAATAAACACACAAGTTAAAGAACCAAAATAATTTAAACCTACTTAAGCACCTTCCCCGGTAACGGCTCCAAAAACTTGATGCGGCATAAACATGTACCAAAAATGTTGCAAATGCACAACCATGTTAAGTTATAATATAAAGATATCGATCCACGAGGAAGGTGTTTTGTAGGAGAAAATATAAAATCGGTTCTTATGTTGTGTGCGTGACAAATAGGAGTGATGAGTGAATGTGATTGTGGAGAGATGAAAATGATTGTGTAAATGAATATATTTGAGAGTTGAAGTGATAATATAAATGTGATCAACAAGGCAAGAAGGAAAATCAAGAACAAATAAAAATCAAGAATGTAAAGATAGCGGATTCAATTAAAGATATGAGTAATCTAGAATTGAATCCACTTCTTAGAAAAAGGTGATTCCTTAGAGGGTTTTAGCCTAAAGGCGAATCAAAAAAAAAAAACAAAACAAAACAAAAAGAAAAACTAAACCCAAGAGGGTTCTAGCCTCAAGGTGAATAGCGCAAGAAATTAAAATCTAACTACAAAATAAATTACAAAATCTAAACTACAAAATGAATTACAAGAATTAAATACAAGAAAATAAATCTACTCTATAAGCATGAAATAAATCTAATTTATAAGCATGAAATAATTCTAAGGTAAGAGGGTTCTAGCCTCTTGGCTATTTAAACAAGAAAATAAAATCTACTTACAAGCATGAAAATAAATCTAAATTAATAAGCAATAAAAGAGAAATAAGAAAAACAAACCTTCAAATTAATCTCCATCTTCATCTTCATCTTTATCATCCAACAAAGAGAAGAAGAGAAAAATTTAAAGTGGTAAAAAATTTATTTTATTAATTATAACAAAAAGTTATAAATTTGGAAGGCCTTCTCAATTAAGAGTAGTCTTCCTCTCCAAAAGGAGTTACAAAAAATTTCACATCCTAACCCCTCACTCTCTACCCCTATTTATAGTAAACATCAGTGAATGAGAGCCATTGGATCGAAAATCTTATCCAAAAACCATGAATTTTAGCCTTAAATTCGTAACAGAATGACGATGGCATCGATACCAGCATCGATGCTAGCATCGATTGTGCTGCAATTGCATTCTGCAGCTTCTTCTTCTTTTATGCTTTGGGCTTGGGCTTCTTTAGCATTTCTTCTTCCTTTGGGCTTTCATACTTGAGTTCTTCATTTAATTAGTGGGTTTTGTTGAGAGAAGAGATATTGGACTTTTATTTTTGATTAACCTGCAATTAAAGATAAAAACAATTATTAGTGATAAATTTATTCATATAAACTAGATAATGAGGATAGAAAATTGTAATAAAATGTGATTATCACATACACCACAGCAGAATGGGGTGACAGAAAGGCTAAATCGGTCTTTACTGGAGAAGGTCTGATGCTTATTGGCACATAGTGGTTTGGGAAAGATCTTTTGGGCTGAGGTACTTACATATGCGAGCCACCTCATTAATAGGCTACCGTCATTTGCGATTGAGGGGAAGACCCCTATGGAGATATGGTCGAGAGAGACATCACATGACTATGACCAGCTCAAGGTATTTGGTTGCCTTGCATATTATCATGTTAGAACAGATAAATTAGAATCTCGAGCTAGGAAGACCATATTTGTAGGATTCAAGCATGGTGTCGAGTGATACAAGCTATGGGATCCAGTTGATAGGAAGATTATGCTGAGTAGGGACGTCACATTCAATGAGGCTTCTATCTTGAAGCTTCCCAGCTCTCATCAGGTGGAGAGCGACCCGACAGAGGAGATATCACAGGTGGTGGAGACCGATGTAGCTTCATAGTATCTAGATGATGCAGTATCCATTAGAGTACCGACTGAGGTGATGCTAGACGAGCACGACAATGGCATAGAGGATATGGGTACTAATGTGTAGGATCAGGGACCGACGATTCAAGTTTAAGATTCTATTACGGTTCAAAGACAGAGAAGAGACATATGGGTGTCAACACGGTATGTCGACACAGTTACGTATGTACTTCTGGTGGAGAGTATCGATGAGATGATACCTACTACTTTCAGAGAGGCCGAGCAGAGTTTGGAGGCTGATTCTTGACAGGTAGTTGTGCAGGAGGAGATTGAGTTTCTTCATAAGAACGATACATGGTAGCTTGTTGAGCTTCCAAAGGGGCGGAAGGCGATTGGTTGCAAGTGAGTATACACGAAGAAGGAGGGTATTGAGGGCACTCAATTGAGGTTCAAAGCTAGGTTGGTTGTGAAGGGATATGCATAGGAGGAAGGTATTAACTATAATGAGGTTTTTTCTCCGGTGGTGAAACACTCTTCTATTCGGATTTTACTAGCTTTGGTGACACAGTATGGATTAGAGTTAGATCAGTTGGATGTGAAGATTATATTTCTTCATGGTGATCTTGATGAAGAAATATATGACTTAGCCATTGGGATTTCAAGCTGTAGGGAAAGATAAGTTAGTTTGCAGGTTAAAGAAATCACTATACGGATTGAAACAGTCTCCTTGACAGTGGTATAGGCGGTTTGATGGTTTTATGCTTGGTCATTCGTACACTCGGAGCCAGTTTGATCCTTACGTGTATTTTCATAAGTTGAGAGGAGGTACGTGTATTTATTTGTTGCTTTATGTCGATGACATGTTGGTTGCCTCTATTTCCAGATCGGCTATAGATGAGTCGAAACTTTAGCTTTCAAATGAGTTTGAGATGAAGGACTTGGGCGAGACGAAGCGTATTTTAGGGATGGAGATTGGCAGAGACAGGAAGAAGGGTAGAATTTGTTTGACATAGATGGCTTATTTGAAGAAGGTTTTACAGCGATTTCATGTTTTCATGGATACGAAGCCAGTTAGTATATCATTGGGAGCATATTTGAAGTTTTCAGCTGGTCTTTCACCAAAGTTAGTTAAAGATCGAGAGTTGATGTTGAAAACTCCATATGCGAGCGCGGTTGGGAGCTTGATGTATGCTATGGTATGTACGAGGGCGGATTTGTCACAGGCGATGAGCATGGTTTTAAGATACATGAACGATCCAGGAGTGTGTCATTGGGACGTCGTGAGATGAATTTTGAGGTACATTAGAGGTACACTCAATGTTGGTTTAGTTTATGAGCGGGACACTATAGGTGGGTAGCTATGCATTGGCTATGTTGATTCAGATTATGTCAGGGATTTGAATAAGCACCGGTCTACGACAGGGTATGTGTTCACTTTGACCCGTGCGCCGGTGTGTTGGAGATGCACCTTACAGTCGACGATAGCTTTGTCTACGATGGAGATAGAGTATATGGCGATTACAGAGGCTGTGAAGGAGGCTATCTGGCTTTGGGGATTTTTGGAGGAACTTGGTATATCATAGCGGTCCGTCACCATTCATTGTGATAGCATGAGTGCTATTTATTTGGCGAAGAATCAGATTTTTCATGTGAGGACAAAGCACATTGATGTTCGTTATCATTTTGTTTGGGATGTTCTTGAAGATGACGATGTGGAGATTGTGAAAAAAGTCCACACGAAGGATAATCCGACGGATATCCTCACTAAGATAATTCTGAGCAACAAGTTTGATCATTGTCGAAACTTGTTGCACATTCGTGATTGTTGAGGTCGTTGGCGGCCATTGGGATAAACTATGGACGGCTTGATCCCTTGGGAGAGGGGGTACGTAGGCAACCGTGTTGGTGCAGCCGTGTTTGGAGAGATGACGTATTGGTGCTCTTTATTTGGTGTCGACTCAGTTTTGGAAAAATTTCACCGAGGTGGAGAATTATGGAGAAAATCAGAAAAATTAGTTTTTTCTTATTTTTCAGCCCGTTAGTCGACTCATACATGCACATGAGTCGACTCATCAGGTTGAGTCGACTCATGCCTGTCATGAGTCAACTCACGAAATCCAGCCATTTTGTATGAAGTTTCTGACGAGTCGACTCACCTCAGTTATGAGTCGACTCACTTGGCATGAGTCGACTCATGCCTGTCATGAGTTGACTCATCGACGGTTTCCTGGTTTGTTTGGGTTTCTGTTTGGATATAAATAGGGACACGATTTTCTAGGGTTCAATATAGAAGAGATATAAGAGATTTGAGAAATGTGAGAGGGAGATATTGTGAGCAAGTTGAGAGCTTTGGTTGAGGGTTAGTTGGAGTGGTTTTATGTGATTGTAACCCTTTTGTACTCTCCTTGATTTAGTAGGATCTCCCCATCCTCTCCTCGTAGATGTAGGCAAATTGTCGAACCACGTATATTTCTGTGTTTGGTTTGGATTTGTTGTATTTGGATTGGATTGTGCTTGTGTGTGGTTCTCTTCTTCTCAGTGATCTCAGACTCGTTCGGTGTGCGCGTGCAAGCTTCCGCATAGGTACGTGACATTGGCGATCGGGTTCACAACACAGACACCAAAGGAGATTACTAGACCCTCATCGCTGAGTCTAATTCTACAAACTCAATGTTGCAAATTTGTTCTCATCATCAACGCAAGTCGTCTCACTTCTTAAAGTGTCAGGGTCTATTTGGTTGGTTTGTTTTTGCTTGAAAGTTACTGTAGATGTCAAACTATAACAACTTTTACGTGCTTATGCTGTTTGGTTGTGCAAATAAAGTGTTGAAGTGGCAGTAAAAAAATCGCACTTAGCAGACTCTGACGAATCCCTCCCAAAAAGAAACGTTTTGAGTGCAAGTTTCTGCAGCTGCCAGGTCTGGTTTTCCAACTAAATTGCTAGTTACAATGACTTTCATGTGAATTACACAAAAGAACCAAACATGCCCTCAGTTTTAGCGTGACTGTCCTAGAGTCCAATGAGAGATTTCAATAATCACCTGTATTTGTCGTGGTTCTTTTTACAATATTGCAACTTAACCCTCCAAGAAATAGTATTTTGGAGTGTTAATTTGAAGTTGAAATTGAAAGATGATTGAATTCCCTGTTGTATTCCTTAGTTCATCCGCGATATATACAAGGTTATGAGCATGATATTAGCCTAATTACAAGGGATTTATGAGCATGATATTAGCCTAATTACAAGGGATATATTTGATAGAGAATATTTGCTTAACTAAATTAGGTAAATAATATCAATCTAATATTTAGAATATTTACAAGAATATTGTCAAAGATTATATTCTATCACACCCCCACAGTCGAAGCGGGAGGTAGCCGTACGCTTAGACTGTCCCAAAAATTATCAAATAATACGCGCGAAAGTCCTTTGGTGAAGATGTCTGCAATTTGGTATCGTGAAGGGACATGTAGAACACGTACTTCACTATGTTGGACCTTTTCCCGAACAAAATGAATGTCCATTTCAATGTGTTTGGTACGCTGGTGTTGTACCGGGTTACCTGATAAATAAATGGCACTAACATTATCACAATATACCAACGTGGCTTTAATAACCGGGCATTGTAACTCAAGTAGCAAATTACGAATCCAGCACGACTCGGAGACTACATTAGCCACCCCACGGTATTCTGCTTTGGCACTAGATTTTGACAATGTATGTTGTCGTTTAGATGACCATGAGAGTAGATTATCCCCGAGAAATACACGGATGTAGAACGACGTGTGTCCGGACACCCACCCCAGTCGGCATCCGTATATGAAACAAGAGAATCAATTTTTGATTTGTAGAGGTGCAGGCCGTGTGTTATGGTACCCTTAACGTATCAGAGGATACGTTTAAGAGCTTTCGTATGTGCGGTTTTCGGATCATGCATATGTAAGCAAATCTGTTGAACTGCATAGGATATGTCAGGCCGAGTAAAAGTGAGATATTGTAAAGCACCTGCCAGTTGCCTGTATTTAGTAGGATCATCATGTGGTGTACCCTCCGATGCACTAAGTTTGCCTTTCGTGTCATCGGGTGTGGGACACAGTTTACAGCATGCCATACCTGCTCTTTTGAGAATGTCCTTGGCATAGGTCTTCTGAGACAAAAAAAGACTGTTGGAATTATGGGTGACAGCTATGCCAAGAAAGTAACTGAGAGGACCCAAGTCCTTCATAGAAAATTCTGCAGCAAGAAGTTTCATTATGGAAATTCGAAGAGCATCTGAAGAGGCAGTAAGAGTAATGTCATCAACATATAATAAAATATAAGCAGTATCCGATCCCTGACTGTAAATAAAAAGAGAGTGATCTGAGGAGCTGTGAGTGAAGCCTAACTTTGCAACATATTCAGCAAAACGTTGATACCAAGCCTGTGGGGCTTGCTTAAGGCCGTACAAAGATTTCTTCAACAGACATACATAGTTAGGGAATACCGGATCTTTGAAACCCATTGGTTGATGCATATAAACCGTTTCTGTCAGATTCCGGTGCAGGAATACATTCTTAACATACAACTGATGAATGGGTCATGATTTTGTTAAAGCAATACTCAACACGGTCCGAATAGTTGCCGGTTTGACAACTGGGCCAAAAGTTTCAGCACAATCAACTCCAGCTTTTTGAGACCCTCCATCACCTACAAGACGGGCTTTATGCCACTCAAAAGAACCATCAGAATTCTTTTATGTTGAAAAATCCACATTGACCTAATTAAATTAACATTAGGAGGACGAGGTACTAAATCCCACGTATTATTTTCAATGAGAGCATTAAATTCATCTTGCATGGCATTTTTCCAATTCGGGTCATGCAGTGCACTCACTGGATTTCGAGGGAGAGGAGAGATGGAAGCAGTGAAGGGAGACACAACACTTAAGTTGTGGAATTTTTTGTTAGGCTTAAAAATCTCGTGTTGGCTTAGGGTGGCCATACGGTGAACTGTGGCTGGAGGATGGGACGGTTCTGGAGGTGGGCTGGGAGAATTGGGGTGCACTGGGCTTGGAGAAAGGAGTGCAGGGGGGTGGATTGGGCCTGTGACTATGGGCCAGACTCATCAGTTTGCTGGGATGGAGAGTTTGGCTTAGATGGTGGACCAGAAAGGTGATGATGATGTCAAATATATGGAGAAAAATCATTTAGAAAACCATAAGAAGTAGGAGATGCTTCATGAATTTTTGTGAAGGGAAATTGCGTTTCATCAAGGATCACGTGTCGGGAAATAATAATTTTTCTACTCTATAAGTCATAGCATTTGTAGCCTCTATGGTTAGAGGGATAGTCCAAGAAGATACATGGTGTCGAACGTTCTTGAAGTTTATTAATAGTGGTTGAAGGGAAGAGAGAGAAGCATAGGCATCCAAAAACACGTAAGTGAGCGTATTCGGGATTTTTCTTGTAAAGAACTTGAGTCGGAGAAAGAAACCCTAGGACTTTGGTGGGGAGGATGTTTAATAAATAGGTTGCCATGGCTAGGGCACTGTGCCAAAAGGTATGTGGAACCGAAGAATGGGCAAGCAAGGTACGGGTAATATTATATATAGTTTTGATTTTCCGTTTGGCTTTCCTATTTTGAGGAGATGTGTGTGGACAAGAGAAATTGAAGTGCATGCCATTTTGTTCACAGAATTTTTGAAGTGGGTCATTATCATATTCACGACCATTGTCACATTGGGAATTTTTAATTTCCCTTTCGAATTGTGTTTTAATGTATGTTGTAAAAGACAAAAATATGGAATAGACTTGGGATTTTTGGGAGATAGGGAAGGTCCATAAGAAGTTAGAATAATCATCTAGAAATAGAGCATAATAACGATGGCCTGATGAACTTAAAGTAGGTGATGTCCACAAATCACTATGAACAATGTCAAACGACATAGAAGTAGTAGTCATAGAGTCATAGAAAGGTAACTTAATTATTTTCCCAAGAGGACAAGCAAGGCAAAAAGTCCGGTATTTATTACGAGAAATAAAATTGTCTTTACGAAGAGAGTCTAAAACAACATTTCCCGGGTGCCCTAAACGGGAGTGCTATAAATCCAAAGGTAAAGCAATAAAAGCAGAATTAGAAATTGATGGTTAGAGTGCCCAATATTTGGTGGTGAAGGGGTAAAGATCGCCTGAGCTCTCACATCTCAGGAGGCGTTTCCCCGTCTTGAAATCCTTCACAGAAAAGCCAAAAGGGTCAAATTCAACAGAAATAGAATTATCAGATGTAAACTTCCGTACTAAAATAAGATTTTTGATAAGTTTAGGGGCATGTAGCACATTATGTAAAGCCAGAGGTGGTTTGGTGTGGGGAAGGGAAGTAATACCATAACCTGTTGGCCTTCTTGTTTTAATGATGTTTAACAAACAATTTACTTCTAATATTGTTTGTCTAGTGTTTGTGTTTTCATATTTATTCTAGGCAAACAACATGTTAGAGGTTGGATGGAATATGCGCTACAATGATGATATTCAATGGAGGTTGGCGGAATAGTGGAGTGAAGCCTTGCAATTTAAAGTTAAAGATCAAGTTCAAGCTTCATCCGTGAGATTACCAAGAAGAGCTTATTGAAGATCAAGATCTAGCTTGGGTAACTTAGTTTAGGTTTTATATTATGTGTGTTAAATACCTTAAGCTCAATATCATATACACACATGTATTTGGTTTCTATGTATATATATAGTTATATATATACATGCATGGTTTTGAGTTTTCATGCTTTGGACACACTTGCAAAATACATGAGTTTTCACAAATAAAAATTCAATTTGATAAAATCTTTCTCTAACATGTTTGTTTTCATGTTTACAAATATTTCGCAAAGTTTCATCAAGTTTGGAATTGATTTGTTATGTTTAATGGAATTTACAAAATCTTGTTTTTGTTCGTGCACATGTTCGTGCATGTTTTACCAAACAGATGAGTTTTCATAAATGGGAAGTAGTATTCAAGAAATTCTTTCTTTGACATGTTTATCTACATGTTTAGAAACTTCACTCAAAATTTTACTATTTTCAGAGTTGATTTACTATGCCAAATTGATTTTACAAAATCGTGTATGTCAGCAGTTTTTTAGAAACTATAAATCTGTGTTCAAACATTTATTTCTCTCAACTGGGAAATGATTTTTCAGAAATTCTTTCTCTAACATGTTATTTTACATGTCTAGAACCTTTCCACAAAATTTCATAATTTTTGGAGGTGTTTTACTATTTTTAATTGATTTTATAAAACTGGTACGCACTGCTACAGTACCCGCAGTCGACTGCCAAACTTTCTGGACGTTACTCAGCTTTGCATATGTGTCGACCGAATTTACTGTAGCAACCAACCGTTACACAGTAACGGCTAGTTGCTGATTTTTGTTTTTTAATGGTTTTTTGGGGTTTTTGGGGTTGGTTTCTTCAAGCCTATATATACCCCTTTGCCATAACTATTTTCTATCATCCAAGAGAGTTTTTAACCAAGTTTAAAAGAGTTCTAACAAGGGTTTTAGTTTGGTTTAAGAATCTTTTAAGCATTTGAAAGTTTGAGTTTGAGAAATCAATTTCACAAGAGCTTGAGGAGATCATCTATTGGTGTTTGGGCATCCAACTATTCTCCTTCTACCTCTTGATCTATTGAGAAGTTTTCTAACTCTTTTCTCTAGCAATTTTATTATTAATTTTCATATTCTTATTATTGCTAGTTTGCTATTTGAGTTAGATTTGATTTTATCTCATTGTTACACACACCCAATTGAGCTTATTGTATTTGCATTCATAATATTTTTGGATTGGTGAGAGTTGTGACAATTGAGTGTGAGCTTTCATTGTGTTCTCATCCATAGTAAAGAACAAACATTTATTGTATTGAGTCTTATTGTGAGATTCACTTTGTAATATACTTGTACACCGAGAGAAGTATGTGGCGAGAGTCGGGGATCGTTCCAAGAGGAGTGGCGTCGGTTGACGAACCTAGGGAGAGGTTGTAACCGAGCACTTGAGGGAGACACGTCTAGTTCAACACTTGAGAGGATGTAGAGTGGGATTGCAAGAGTGGTGATTGTAAAGTTTTCGTTTAGCTAGAAAACTGAGTGTGAGGTGTAAACGTTATTCGGGTGAACGTAGAAAACCCAGTTGTGATAGTGGATTTCTCCCCGAGAGTGGGGAGCGGAGACGTAGGACGGAAGGTCCGAACTCCGTGATCATTTGTGTGTTTGCATTGTTTATTTTGCACTATCACATTTGTAGTTTGATTATATCACCTTTGTGTTAGTTTATATATCCTTGCACATATATTGCTTATATCTCATTGCTAGGATATTTCTTGTTGTTCATATTGCTTATCCTAGCTCATATATCTTGTTGTATTTCATACTTGCTAGGATAGCTTGTTAATTAATTTTAATTGGCATATAATCGGATTAGATTAGCATAAAACCCTAATCACCCCCCCTCTAGGGTCTAACAATTGGTATCAGAGCTTGGTGCTCTTTGATTTAAGGTCTAACCGCCTTGAGTTAAAGATCCAAGTTATCTTATTTGTGCTAATCTAGTTATGATTACTTTTTTCTTGCTTGCATATTTTCACATATATATCATGAATATGAATATATTTCGTTTAGGCTATGATTCAAATGTTGCTCCAAAATTTAGAAAATTCCCTTATGCTCAATGGTGCTCTAAATTTAAAATATTTGTTGAATCTAGAAATATTGACTTATGGGAAGTTATTAATTGTGCTTATATTGTGCCCATATTGGAGAAATCCAAGTGGAGCAATCATGATGAGAAAATGTTTTCAATGAACAAACTTTTGTTAGAATTTTTGCTCAATGCTTTTGACTCATCATTTTCTAATAAATTTGTTCATTTTGATAGTACTTACAAACTTTGGAACTTTATTAAAGCACATCAAGGGGACTTGGAGGCAATCCAACAAGCTTTGAAGGATTCTTCTTCAAGTTCATATGGAGCATCATGCACACGGCCACAAGAGGATAACTCTTGTGTAGTAAGTGATTCCGATTCCGAAAGTGAATTAACTATTGATGAACTCGCTTGTGCATATGAAAAATTATCTCATGCCTATACTAAATTGCAAAATAATTTTATTGATCTTAAAAGCAAGTATATTAATCTAAAATCCGATCATGAGTCGCTAGCTGCAAACTTGATATTGTTGTTAAAGATAATGCTATTTTGAAAGAAAACAATGAGTTATTAAGTTTGGAAAATAATAACATGTCTTCATCTATTGCTAGCTTAACTCATGCTAATAATGATGCCATGATAGAAGTAGGAACTATTAGAAAAGATTTTAATTCTTTTAGAAATGATCATATTTCATCTACTTCTATTTCCAATGCTTGTATGCATAATGATGAGTTGAATCGTGTGAAAAACCGTATATCTTGTTTTGATTCAACATTAAACACATGCATTGAAAATCATAAGAAACTTATGGACAAGTGTGCTAAATCTAGTGCTATAACTTATAAATCACCTACACACTATGCACACTTGTATAGCAAAGTTTACAAGTGCTCCATTTGTGGTCGTAAAGGCCATTTAGCTAAGTTTTGCTATGATGCACATAAATCCTCCAAGACTAATGTTTCTTGTGCATCTCATAAGGCTTCTTCATCACATGCACATGCACATGCACACTCTCATAAAGTTCATCATATGCATGCTTATGTGTATTCATGTGATCTTTGTGGTCGTTTTGGTCATTTGGCCAAATATTGTTTTGATTTGAAAAATAAATCTCATTTGCCAAATATTTCTAATAGACCACATGTTTATAAATGTAATGTTTGTGGTAAACATGGCCACCTAGGAAAGTTTTGTTTTGATAATGTTTCACATTTGCAAAAAGCTTCCAATAATCTACCCTTATTTGCAAATGTTCCACGTGCACCTTTTAATGGTCAACATAAGCAAATGGTTCCTTTCCATTGTATATATTACAATCGGAATGGTCATTTGAGTGATTATTGCTATGACCGATCCCGTGCACCACATATGCCCAAGAGGGTTCATAACCCTAGGGCTTTGAGCTTGAATGATAGAGGTCGTGTCCCTAAACTTTTTGGTACCAAGAATACTTGGGTACAAAAACAAATTTGATTTTAAACCAACAATTTTAGTGTTTTTATAATTGTTTTTTCTTGGTTTTGAAAAATGTATTTTAAACTTTTATGAAAATAATTTCTTTTATTGGTCAAATTCTTTTGTTTTCATGATTATTGGTTTTGTTTTGATGAGAAGTTTGTATTTATATAACCCTCCGGGTTTATTGGGTGTTTATTCCCAAATCATGTTTACCGGATGCTTAAATGTTTATATGGGTTGTTACTAGCTCAAGATCTAGATATAGTTGCCTCTCTTGATTTTTAAAAATTAATGATGGTTTAGTTTTATACTCTTAAAAATAATTTTTTAAAATCCATAGTTCATAATTCTTGTATGTTACTTTTGAACTATGAAATTTTTGCTTTAATTTGTTCTTTTAAATTCATTATATAAGCATAAATAGATGATTCAAATTTTAAATATGTTTTATAATGCATTCTATGAGTGGTTTGATCAAGTCCTCAAAGAAAGTATTCTTTTTGATCAAACATCGTTTTTGGATTCAAACTTTGATTTATGATTTCATTTGAGTGATTTGTTTTCTTTTGAAAACTTTTTCATGGTTCTCATGTTCCCTCATTCTTTTGCTTTCATAAATTCATTCATACATGGTTTTTATGCTTGAGAAATGAGACACTATGTTCACTTTGATATTTTTATATATGCTCTCATTGTCCTTATGTATGTGAGTTGTGTTTAGCATATTTTCCATCTATGCTTGCTCACATATATTTGCCATGATCTTCATTTTATATATTCTCTATGGCATTTTGATAGGGGGAGCAATCCTCATATATATATAAATATATATATATATATATATATATATATATATAT
>BQKN01066646.1:370167-383266 GCA_022839385.1 Asparagus kiusianus | reverse complement strand
GTTATACTTACCCATGCTTATTGATAGGGGGAGCTTTCGCTCTCTTAATTCTTTTGGTTCCCCTTTTTGATATTGTCAAAGGGGGAGAAATATTATGAGTATATTCTTTCTTGTTTATATGCATGATATATTATACTTTGTATATTCATTTTTTTTCATGCATATATCCCTTTTGTAAATTGTTTGTCATCATCAAAAGGGGGAGATTGTTGGCCTTCTTGTTTTGATGATGTTTAACAAATAATTTACTTCTAATGTTATTTGTCTAGTGTTTGTATTTTCATATTTATTCTAGGCAAACAACATGTTGGAGGTTGGATGGAATATGCGCTACAACGATGATATCCAATGGAGGTTGGTGGAATAGTGGAGTGAAGCCTTGCAATTTAAAGTTAAAGATCAAGTTCAAGCTTCATCCGTGAGATTACCAAGAAGAGCTTATTGAAGATCAAGATCTAGCTTGGGTAACTTAGTTTAGGTTTTATATTATGTGTGTTAAATACCTTAAGCTCAATATCATATACACACACGTATTTGGTTTCTATGTATATATATAGTTATATATATACATGCATGGTTTTGAGTTTTCATGCTTTGGACACACTTGCAAAATACATGAGTTTCCACAAATAGAAATTTAATTTGATAAAATCTTTCTCTAACATGTTTTTTTCATATTTACAAACATTTCGCAAAGTTTCATCAAGTTTGGAATTGATTTGTTATGTTTAATGGAATTTACAAAATCTTGTTTTTGTTCGTGCACATGTTCGTGCATGTTTTACCAAACAGATGATTTTTCATAAATGGGAAGTAGTATTCAAGAAATTCTTTCTTTGACATATTTATCTACATGTTTAGAAACTTCCCTCAAAATTTTACTATTTTTGGAGTTGATTTACTGTGCCAAATTGATTTTACAAAATCGTGTATGTCAGCAGTTTTTTAGAAACTGTAAATCTGTATTCAAACATTTATTTCTCTCAACTGGGAAATGATTTTTTAGAAATTCTTTTTCTAACATGTTATTCTACATGTCTAGAACCTTCCCACAAAATTTCATAATTTTTGGAGGTGTTTTACTATTTTTAATTGATTTTACAAAACTGGTACACACTGCTACAGTACCCACGGTCGACCGCCAAACTCTCTGGACGTTACTCAGCTTTGCATATGGCTCACGGCCGACCGCACCGGTCGACCGAATTTACTGTAGCATCCGACCATTACACAATAACTGCTAGTTGCTAATTTTTATTTTTTAATGGTTTTTTGGGGTTGGTTTCTTCAAGCCTATATATACCCCTTTGTCATAACTATTTTCTATCATCTAAGAGAGTTTTTAACCAAGTTTAAAAGAGTTTTAATAAGGGTTTTAGTTTGGTTTAAGTGTGTTTAAGAAGTTTTTAAGCATTTAGAAGTTTGAGTTTGAGAAATCAGTTTCACAAGAGCTTGAGGAGATCATCTATTGGTGTTTGGGCATCCAACTATTCTCCCTCTACCTCTTGATCTATTGAGAAGTTTTCTAACTCTTTTCTCTAGCAATTTTATTATTGATTTTTATCTCATTGTTATCTTATTATTACACACACCCAATTGAGCTTATTGTATTTGCATTCATAATATTTTTGGGTTGGTGAGAGTTGTGACAATTGAGTGTGAGCTTTCATTGTGTTTTCATCCATAGTAGAGAACAAACATTTATTGTATTGAGCCTTATTGTGAGATTCACTTTGTAATACACTTGTACACCGAGAGAAGTGTGTGGCGAGAGTCGGGGATCGTCCCAAGAGGAGTGGCGTCGGTTGACGAACCTAGGGAGAGGTTGTAACCGAGCACTTGAGGGAGACACGTCTAGTTCAACACTTGAGAGGGTGTAGAGTGGGATTGCAAGAGTGGTGATTATAAAGTTTTCGGTTAGCTAGAAAACCGAGTGTGAGGTGTAAACGTTATTCGGGTGAACGTAGAAAACCCGGTTGTGATAGTGGATTTCTCCCCGAGAGTGGGGAGCGGAGACATAGGACGGAAGGTCCGAACTCTGTGATCATTTGTGTGTTTGCATTGTTTATTTTGCACTATCATATTTGTAGTTTGATTATATCACCTTTGTGTTAGTTTATATATCCTTGCACATATATTGCTTATATCTCATTGCTAGGATATTTCTTGTTGTTCATATTGCTTATCCTAGCTCATATATCTTGTTGTATTTCATACTTGCTAGAATAGCTTGTTAATTAATTTTAATTGGTATATAATCGGATTAGATTAGCATAAGACCCTAATCACCCCCCCTCTAGGGTCTAACATAACCATGAATCGAAATTGTGTTGCATTGCCGACAATGATACCATTGTTTTTGCTCAAATTAAAATAAGACAAGAGAGTACCTGAATTCGCGGTCATGTGTGAGGTTGCACCCGTGTCCATGTACCAATTATCATCGGGTTGATTGAGCGATAAGGTATGCATTGCACTTTCAATGTTGGTAGGGGCATAACCCGTGCTAGGAGCAGTTTGGGCCGAGTAGAAAGCTTGAGGAGGACGCCGCACAAGCAGCCCCTGCTGGTTCAGGGAAGGACGGGGCTGCCACTAGACTGTTGGGTGAGGGCAGGGCGGTGTGGCCCACTGTTGCTGGTAGGCCCAAGGCTGATAGGCCCAATAAGGTGGAGAAAGCCAAGGCTGCTGGGCTGCACCTCGCTGAGAAGGCTAATGCTGCTGGGATGCACCTCGCTGCTGAGGTTGCGGTTGGGAGGAGTTGTCGTTGCTGCCACGACCTCCTCCTCGGCCACGATTGTTGCCGCCACGACCCCGGTTGTAATTCTTCTTCCCACAACCACCATTATGATTCCGATTATGAGCATAATTGTCATGTTTGGGCTGTGGATTAGAGACAGTAGCATCATCATTAGAGGTGTCCATTTGCAAAGCAGAATCATTACCTTCCTGTTTGGTTCGATCTTTCTGAGTTGCTTCCTCCAAATCAAGCTTGGTCTGTGCCTCCGCAAACGTAGGAAAAAGATGAGTGTGTTGAATCACAGTGACAAAATTCCCATAAGCATGGGTGAGACCTTGTAACAATTTCAAAGTCATTCTTTCATCCGAAACCGTAACACCAACGTTGGCTAGTTGGTCCATGAGAGTCTTCAACCGTTGACAATACGCCTTGACATTAGGAAAATCACGAAGGTACGTATTCGTGAGTTCATTCTCGAGATGAAGAGCTCGAGTTGTCTTGTCTTGTTATTTTGGAATAAATTCGCCACTTTATTCCAAGCTTGGGCAGCAGTGTCATTGGGATTGATTATTTGGTTGAGAATATCGGGTGAGACCGTGCTATATATCCATTGAAGGACAAGATTGTCGAGCCGAATCCATAGGGCCTTCTCCGCAAGACGTTCGGCTTCGGTTTTGGTCGAGGAGTCCCGTGCTGGTGTTTTGTCATCGGGTTTAGGAGGTAGAATATGGTCGATAACATCGTGAGCACGGGCGTGGATCAACCATAGGGTAGAGTGTTAGATCTGAATCATAAAACTTGAGATCTAAAACCATATAGCCATGATTAATTCAAAGAGATTAACAAGAATCATAAAAGAGCGGAAGCTTATACCTGAATCCATTGATTAAGCTTGATTTGGGTTTTGGATCTTCTAACCTTAGGGTTTTCTCTAGAATCGAATTTCTATCTTAGATGGGGTGAAGAGAATTAGAGAATGTAACCCTAGATTAGGGACCATAACCCCTTATTTATATATGTTATACTTTTACAATTTGTCCCCTCAACAAATCACAATTACAACCTGGTATCTGCACATATAATCCCATGATTTATTTAAATACTCATTAACCCAACTTAATTGATCACTTTAGTGGGTTATCCTGAAAAGATAGCAATACACATTGATTAATTATATGTGCCCACAAATAGATTTATTAGATTAAATCCAACAATCTCCCACTTGGGCACCATATGATTCCTTAAATTGTGTATATCCTTATGAGCTCAAAATTGCTATCACAGAAAAGGTATTTCCGAACAATCTCGTCCATTGACTATATCAATATAGGATCAAAGCGGCCTTCGTCACATTTATCGTGACTCGACCCATCAATGGCCACATATACTAATACAATCAAACGACATAGATCAATCATGGATATGCAGTATGAAAATTACATGCAATGTGATCAATACATGTTTATTTTCAACTGGTCCTCCTTTAGTGAGGTCAAAACCAAACATAATGTAACAGAGTATCTTAACTGAATACTTTATTCTGATCAGATAATACAACCAAACATAAAGCACCACAATTACAAACTCCCACTAAATCATGATATCCTCAAATAATACCACACCCATATGAGCAGTATGCTCATGAAAGACCTTGGGTGGTAATCCCTTAGTAAGAGGATCAGCTATCATGGAGTTTGTCCCAATGTGCTCTATGGATATTTGTCCACTCTGTACCCTTTCTTTCACAACCAGGAACTTAATGTCAATATGTTTTGACTTGATTGAGCTCCTGTTGTTATTGGAATACATTACTACAGATTTATTGTCACAATATAACCTTAGTGGTCTTTCAACATTTTCCAAAATACGCAGTCCCGTGACAAAATTTCGCAGCCATATTCCCTGATTGGATGCCTCATAGCAAGCTACAAATTCTGCTGCCATAGTGGAGGAAGCTACTAGTGTCTGTTTGACACTTTTCCATGATATAGCTCCTCCTGCTAACATATTAATGTAGCCTGATGTAGACTTTCTGCTATCTTGGCATCCAGCAAAATCAGAATCAGAGTACCCAATGACCTCCAGCTGTTCTGATTTTCTGTATGTGAGCATGTAATCTTTTGTTTTCTGAAGATACCTCATAACCCTTTTGACTGCTATCCAATGATCCATACCAGGGTTGCTTAAGTATCTGCCTAACATCCCAACAATGTACGCAATATCCGGACGCGTACATACCTGAGCATACATTAGACTTCCTACAGCCGAAGCATAAGGAATCTTCTGCATTTTCTGAATTTCAAGGTTACCTTTAGGGCACTGATTGAGACTAAACTTGTCTCCTTTAGCCACAGGGGTGTCTCCTGGTCTGCAGTCTTGCATGCCAAACCTTTTAAGTACCTTATCGATATAGCTCTTTTGTGATAATCCAAGAATACCCCGAGAGCGATCTCGATGTATCTGGATCCCTGATATAAAAGAGGCGTCCCCAAGATCTTTCATCTCAATATTCTTTGATAGAAATCTCTTGGTTTCGTGCAACATGCCTATATCATTAGTGGCAAGCAATATGTCATCGACATACAGAACCAGAAAGATATACTTACTCCCACTGAACTTGTGATGTACACAGTCATCAACAATGTTCATCTCAAAACCGAACGAGATAATTATTTGTTGAAACTTGTGATATCATTGACGAGGAGCTTGCTTGAGTCCATAGATGGATTTCCTTAATTTGCAAACCATATTCTTTGGGTCTCCCGACACAAAGTTTTCTGGTTGCACCATATAGATCATCTCATCAATGTCGCCATTGAGAAATGCAGTCTTAACATCCATCTGATGTAACTCAAGATTATAATGAGCAACAAGTGCCATGATTGTTCTGAAAGAGTCTTTCGATGAAACCGGAGAGAAAGTCTCTGTATAATCAATGCCTTCCTTTTGAGTATAGCCTTTAGCCACAAGACGTGCCTTATACCTCTCCACATTACCGTTTGCATCCCGCTTGGTTTTAAAAATCCATTTACAACCAATTGGTTTTGCACCTTCTGGTAACGGGACAAGTTTCCAAACCTTATTGTCTTGCATAGACTTGTACTCTTCATTCATGGCATCAATCCACTGTTGAGAGTTAGAACTTTTCATGGCCTGAAGGAAGTTGATTGGATTATCTTCCAACATTTCATTACTTTCCTCATGTTCTTAGAGAAAATACAATATAATCATCCGGAATAGCATTTCTCCTTTCTCTCGTGGATCTCCTTAATGGCACTGGTTCTTAAGGTTGTTGAGTTTGTTCTTCTGGAATAGGGAGTTGTTCAACATTGTCATCTTGAGGTTCCGGATTTACTTCTTGAACAACAACAGGTATAGGAACCTGAATATTGTCAAAAGTAACTGAATGGATTGGGTCTGAAGCCAATTCCTCCTCAAAAGCAATGTCTCTAACCTTATTTCTCCCCCCAAACTCAACATCCTCAAAGAATGTTGCTGTTCCCGTCTCAAAAATATTCCTTAGTGTGGGATCATAGAACTTATAGCCCCTAGAGTGTTCAGAGTACCCAATAAAGTAGCTGCTAACTGTTTTGGAGTCCAATTTCTTTTATTTGGCCTATAAGGCCTTGCCTCAGCTGGACATCCCCAAATATGTAAATACTTTAAACTGGGCTTTCGACCAGTCCAAAGCTCATAAGGTATTTTAGCAACTGCTTTACTTGGTACTCTATTCAGAATGTAAGCTGCTGTCTTGAGTGCTTCTCCCCAGAGTGACTCTGGTAAAGAAGAATGAACAATCATACTTCTTACCATATCCTTAAGAGTCCTGTTTCGTCTTTCAGCTACACCATTCATGCTAGGTGAACCTGACATGGTGTACTGTGGGACGATACCGCATTCCTCTAGGTATCTAGCAAATGGTCCTGAACGTTGTTCACCTGAACCATCATATCTGCTGTAGTACTCACCACCATGATCAGATCTAACGGTTTTAATTCTTCTGTTGTGTTGATTCTCAACTTCAGCTTTATAGGCTTTGAACATGTCTAGAGACTCAGATTTTTCATGAATGAGATATAGGTACCCATAACGTGAGTAATCGCCTATGAAAGATATAAAATATTATTGACCATTCCAGGATTCCGTAGGGAATGGCCCACAAATATCCGTATGTATCAATTCTAAGACATCCGAAGATCTGTTGGCACCTAATCTCTTAACTTTGGTCTGTTTTCCCTTGATACATTCAACACATACGTCAAAGTCCAAAAAATCAAGGGAATCCAAAATGCCATCAGACACAAGACGCTCAACTCTACCTTTTGAGATATGACCCAAGCGCTTATGCCACAATGACGCTGAATTTTCCTTATTTAATTTACGCTTAGTACCACGCGATTCCGTATGCAAGGTTTCATTATAAGAAGCAATTGTATCAAGCAAATATAGGTTGTCATAAGTACTCAAATAACCAGTTCCCACAACATTTAAATTAAAAGATAAACTGAATTGATTGTTTCCAAATGAACAAGAATAACCTGATTTGTCCAATACAGAAACTAAAATCAAATTCCGTCTAAAAGACGGTACTACAAAAGTATCTTTTAAATCCAAATAAGAACCAGTTCCTAATAGCAACCTAAAATGCCCAATTGCTTCCACATCTACCGATTGACCGTCGCCCACAAAGATGTGTCTTTCAACATCACTTGGCTTTCGGTAGCTCAGGCAACCCTGCATAGAAACACTTATGTGAGTAGTAGTACCTGAGTCTAACCACCAAGTGTTTCTAGGTACTGAAGCTAAATTAACCTCAAAACAGACCAAAGTAAGGAACGTACCCTTATTATCACGCCAAGCGTGATATTTTGTACAGTCATTCTTTACATGTCCAGGCTTGTTACAGAAGAAACAACCCTGATTATCCTTATGTTGTTTCTTCTGAACTGGACCCTTAGCAGCTTCTTTATCATTCTTCCTTTTCTTGCCCTTATCCTTAGAGGCATAGGCCAAATGAGCACTTTCTGTCTTATCTTGCTTCAACCTGTCTTCTTCTTGTACACAGTATGAAATGAGCTCATTTAGAGTCCATTTTCCTTTTGGCAGTTATAACTGACCTTAAACTGATTGAATTGTGCAGGACGAGACAGCAGAACCAGATGCACTAATAACTCATCACAAAGATCAAGTTTAAGTGCCTTAAGCTTTGAAGCAATATGAGACATTTCCATAATGTACTCCCTGATATTTCCTTTGCCCTTATACTTCATCGAAATCAAGCGAGCTAAAAGCGTGTTTGTTTCTACCTTATCGTTTTTCGTAAAACGCTTCTCAATTTCGGCAAGGAAATCTTTAGCCTTAGTAATCCCTTCGGATTCTATGCCCCTGAAGGCTTCCGGAACGCCGCGCTTAATGATCATAAGACTCATGCGATTTGAACGCTCCTACTTCTCATATTCCTTCTTTGCATCAGGAGTGCTATCCGCATTGAGAGGTTGGGGTTGTTCAATTCTTAATGCAAGGTCTAGATCCATGCTATCAAGAACAATTAATATGTTCTCTTTCTAAACCTTGAAGTTTGTCCCATTTAGCATGGGAATTGAGTTGATGTTAGCAGAAATTGTTGTAGCAGATGCATTAGCTGAAATAAAACAAAAATGCTCACATCAATAACCATATGTAGTAATCAATAAAATTAAAATAATGACAAATCCCATCTCAAGATATCTGGCACAACATTAATATCAAGTCTTTGGACAGTAATATTAACTTGTAAGTGATACCTTGTTGCAATGATCAAACATTGATAATAACTCATGTCAAATAATGAAACTATCTTTGGATCGATTCATTATTCACATGTAAACCTTATAATTGTCACACGTTTATCACCGCAGATGTGTATACAGTCTAAATAAATATTAACCTTCCTTTGGGCCGATTAAATATTTACACGAAAGCATACACACAAACATCTCACATTCCTCATGAACAATCTACACAAGAGAGGTTACTTTGGCAACTTCTTATTTCAATTAAACAATTGGAGTGAGAGACAACCTTAATACCTTAGTGTCATAATATTTGAATTAAATAACTAATTAGCTACCAAATTAGATTTAAATTAAAAGATTTTAATTTAAATCAACTGAATTTCCAAAACTTAATTGGGGTCTCATAGCTTAATTAGGGCCCATAACTTAATAAATTAAGTATACCAAAGTGGACCCATAAAAAGCCGAGGCTTAACCATAGTGAACACGAAGTTCGCTTGACTTCGAACGCAAGGTTCGACTGTATTGAGTACAAGACTCACTTAAGCACGAACGCGAGGTTCGTCTGAAAATGAACGCAGGGTTCAACTTGAGAACGAACGCGAAGTTCGTTAAAAATGAACACAGAATGAACGCGAGGTTCGTTTAAAATTTGAACGCGAGGTTCGATTTGAGAACGAACGCGAGGTTCGTTTAAAAAATTTGAACGCGAGGTTCGACTTAAATTGAGCACGAGGCTCACCTTAGAGCTGATCGCGAGGCTCACCTGAGAACTGAGCGCGAGGCTCGACTTAGATTGAGCGCGAGGCTCACCTGAGAACTGAGCGCGAGGCTCACCTGAGAACTGAGCACGAGGCTCACCTAAGAACGAACACGATGTTCGTTAAATTGAGCGTGAGGCTCACCTGAGTTGAGCGCGAGGCTCACATGAGAACGAACGCGAGGTTCGTTAAATTGAGCGCGAGGCTCACATGAGAACGAACGCGAGGTTCGTTAAATTAAGCGCGAGGCTCACCTGAGTTGAACGCGAGGCTCACATGAGAACGAACGCGAGGTTCGTTAAATTGAGCGCGAGGCTCACCTTATAACGAACGCGAAGTTCGGTTGAGGTAACACCTCCTTAATTTTCGCCACGATTAATCGCACGAACCCTTAGGGTTTTAAACTGAAACCGCCGCCACCATTGCTCCGGCACCCAAGAGGTCGAAACCCTAGGGTTTCCTGACGCCGCCGTCACCATCGGAGTCGAGAGCGAGACCGCCAGCGAACCTTCGCCGGCGAGGAGCACGGGACCAAAGATCAAACCCAAAAATTCTTTGATTTTTATTTTCAAAAAACAGATCCAGAATCAGAAAAAATTTTCTTGATCCATATCCAAAAAATCAAAGAAAAAATCCAAAAAATTCTAAAAAGGTACTGTTTACCGACGATTTTTAGTTACTGTTCATCTGAAAAAAATACCTTACTGTTCACCCCAAAAAAAATTTCTGTTATTGTACATCCGAACATTACTGTTCATCCGAGAACAGATCTCAATCCAAAAAACCAGAGATTTAAGATCAAAAGCCCAATTTTAAAACTTAAATCCCTAAGAATTAATCAAATGTGGCTCTGATACCACTTGTTAGATCTGAATCATAAAACTTGAGATCTAAAACCATATAGCCATGATTAATTCAAAGAGATTAACAAGAATCATAAAAGAGCGGAAGCTTATACCTGAATCCATTGATTAAGCTTGATTTGGGTTTTGGATCTTCTAACCTTAGGGTTTTTCTCTAGAACCGAATTTCTCTCTTAGATGGGGTGAAGAGAATTAGAGAATGTAACCCTAGATTAGGGACCATAACCCCTTATTTATAAATGTTGTACTTTTGTAATTTGGCCCCTCAACAAATCACAATTACAACCTGGTATCTGCACATATAATCCCATGATTTATTTAAATACCCATTAACCTAACTTAATTGATCACTTTAGTGGGTTATCCTTAAAAGATAGCAATACACATTGATTAATCATATGTGCCCACAAATAGATTTATTAGATTAAATCCAACATAGAGCAGTTGGTGTATTGGTAGGTTTCATGGTCTAGGATGAGAGGGATGTCATTTTTTATGTTGTTGACGCCATGGACAGGATGGAACTTAGAGTCTGCCATGAGTGGAGAGGAGGAAGATAAGAAAAAAAAACTGTGAGAGGAAAAGATAATGGAAGGAGGACCTAAGTCTCTGATACCATGAAAGATGATTGAATCCCATGTTGTATTCCTTAGTTCATCCGTGATATATACAAGGTTATGAGCATGATATTAGCCTAATTACAAGGGATTTATGAGCATGACATTAGCCTAATTACAAGGGATATCTTTGACAGATAATATTTGCTTAATTAAGTAAATAATATCAATCTAATATTTAGAATATTTACAAGAATATTATCAAAGATTATATTCTATCCGAAATTACCATGGGAGTTAAATAGAATAACGGTAAAAATTTAGGGGGTTGATAGGTTGAAACTACTGTTCAGTGGCTTCCATCTGAAGTACCTGTAATATTTTGGGCCATTTGAGAGAGTTCAGTTTTGTTCTACGACTTCTTTCCCACGTGGCCTACATCATCCAGTTAAGTAAATCCCCAATAGTTCATGCGCCGGGCTGTAACAATAGTTCTTACAAACACTTACATGGGCCGCCTTTGTTATCCTATTAAGCCTGGCCCATGATGATCTATTTACCATCCTTTATCTCCTTTTCCACAGGAGGCTCGTGTTCGCCACACAACCCAAAAAAAAAAAAAAAAAAGAAGGTATCCCATCCCCAAACCTTCGCCTACCGCCAAATAAAATCAGCGCTCAAGCCCTAAATTCATCAAAACAGGAATTGAACATAAATGGCGTCCTCAGCCTCTATCTTGAGCTCGGTCAACGTTCACCTCTCTAACAAGAGCCCATCATCGAAGAAACCTCTTCGCAGTGGGTCTGCAGCGTTTACGGCGAGAGCCGAAGCGAGCAGCAACGGCGGCATAAACCCTGAGATACGCAAGGACGAGGCGAAGGTTGTTGATAACGTGCTCGTGGCCGAGCTCGCCAAGCCCCTCACCGCCTATTGCCGGTAATTTCCTTTTTTTTAAAAAATTAACTTTATTTAATGTATTAAAGATTCAAATTAAATTGGTTTATTTTAGGTGTTGGAGGTCGGGGACGTTCCCGCTGTGCGATGGGAGCCACGTCAAGCACAACAAGGAAACCGGCGATAACGTGGGGCCCTTGCTCCTCAAGAAATGAACAAGCGTATGGGTGAAGAAGTAGCGTTTTGTTGCTTTTACCAATTTGTTATTTTAGCGTGGAAGTTTGTTGTGGATGTTTCATGCGGAAGATTGAGAGAGTTTATCTTGATTAATTTGTGGCTTATGTATTTGGGTTTGGGTTTTATATGAGGAGAGTAATGATGTGATGATACACTTCATGCGAATCCGAAGTTTTCTTCTTCTTCTTTTTTCAATGCCAGCTTGAAAATAGGCTAAATTATCAGATTGATATTTTTTTTTTACACCCCTCTTGCTAGTTTGATGTTTTTTTTCTAGCTCTGACGAACGTTTTAGTATTTTTTGTGCAGTTAAATCCAGAACTTCGCCACTGATGAAAAGAAAGCCGTGGAATTTCATGTGATGCTATTTGTGCTATCTTATATTCACAAAGAAAGTGCTAGGAGATTATTTGGTATATTGATATATGGATAATAATCATGCTTATGCAAGAATGTTGAGTCCGTCGCATGGAAGTAAATTTTGGGATGAAGAAAATGGGAGGGTATTGATATCACATCCAAGTATAATGGAGAGAAAACTTGGAAGGTGGAAAACTGTAGAAGGAAAGTGTTGGATTTGAGATGCATGCTTAGAGCGGGGTTGAATAGGTTTGTTATAGTTTTTCACCAAAACACAATATAGGCATCAGAAATATAGAAAAATAAAAGCGAGCAATCAAACCAAAACCCAACTAAGATACACGCGAGATTTTTATAATGGTTCGAATAACAATTTTACGTCCACTCTTTATTCTCATGAAGGGGCTTCTTCATTATGCCAAGAGTTTTCCTGAATCACAATCCGATTCAGTACACCCCGGGAATCTACTCAAGATAAGTGGTCTAACCTAACTCTCCATAGCGAGTAACACACAGCCCTAGTTAGACCCAACTCTCAATTATCATCGGGTTGAGTACACCATAAACACTTAATTAACACTGGCTTGAGTAAGCCGTTAACCCTCAATTCATTCCTGTTTGTGTACGTCGTAGAAACAAGCTTGATCCAAAGAAATAAATACAATTAAACTAAACTAGAAAGATCTTACAACCACTTTGTTTAGCAAATAGTCCTTCAAAAGATTGAAGCAAAGCTTGATAAAGAACAGTGTAAATGATGTAATCCAAAAGCAGCGCTCCTTTTGATGGTTGATGATCGGATGTTGAAGAACGACATTGAGTACGACTTCTAAGCTTGAGCAAGATCCTTTCACCAACTTGAAACCCTAGCTCTCTCTCTCTCTCTCTCTCTCTCTCTCTCTCTCTCTCTCTCTCT
>BQKN01066646.1:352223-369421 GCA_022839385.1 Asparagus kiusianus | reverse complement strand
CGTGCTCGTTATATCATTTCAATAAGCTCTTATCTTCAATATGTTTCTTACAAAACATTCTCATCTTCTACCTTCCAACTCTTTATTTCTCTTCAATCATGTCTTGCTTTAGCTTCACTCTCCTCTTCCTCCTCTCTTCGTCATCTCCGCCCTCCTTTCCTTCTTCTCCACTTCCCATTTGCATTCCTCCTCCTTCAACTCTACCATTACAGCTTATCCTCGTCCTCTTCCACCACCTCCTCCCCCTCTACCTTCACAATTGTATCCTTCTCTTTCTTCTTCTTGTTTCTCAAACATTATTTTCTCGCCGTCACGGTCTCTCTTTGTCATTTTCCTCTTTTTCTCAACCATTTTTTCTCATTCTTCCACAATCACTGTTGCATCCCTTGTTGCATCCCCAAGTCCGCCTCATTTGGCAAAAATGACGATTTCTTAAAGACACACCAAAATTAACACTTAGTAATTGAAGTTAGCATTTAATTTGTAAGATTAATATTTAAGCTTTAAAATTAACATACATGGTGTTTCAGGTTCTTTTGAATTGCAATTGACACAGATTGTAACAAAAGAAAAATATAATGAAACAAATGAAATTTTATTTTTTCCTAGGGTTCTTTTCCTTGTGCTGGTGGAGCTTGTACTTCGTTGACTCGCCAACTAAGACGATGGGCTTTTTTATTGTTGATGAGGATCAGATTGTTTGGAAGCTAGCTCAGTTTTCTCTTAACAATACTTCTCAACAAAATAGCTAATGTATGCTTTTGCGTGTATATATCTCCGCGTCCGCGTCTGTGTGTATATTTCTCAGCGTCTCTTTGTAAAGTAGATGATTTCCTTACCTTTTAAGGCTAAAAGAGAGAGTCAATGGTCCCATTAAATATGGATTAAATGACCATTAAAGTAGGAGTTAGTTGGGAACGATTATCCCTCGAAAATAGATCTGAAACGACTATTTGCGTGAATTTGTTAGTTGGGAACGATTATCCCTCAAAAATAGATCTGAAACGACTATTTGCGTGAATTTCGCGAGCTGGGCAAAGTTCACTGAAGATATGGGCGAATGTCACAAGATCGATTTGGACGTGAGTGACTTAGTCCATGTAGGAGAAGTTCGTTAGTTAGTGAACTTCACCTACGAGTTTGAATTTAGCTCAGAATTCGAGTCTAGGCTTGGCTGACTGATGACGCCTTTCGGCTTGATGTGAGGTGTGTTACGGGGGTCAACTCGTGTCTGACCTGGTTGAGTCAATATGATTTGCTTGGCGAGGTTCACTTCAATCACCAGGTGATCTTCACTATAGCTTATTGTGGGCTTGACTTTGGGCCCATTCAAAGTATTTAGCCCATGGGCGTTCACTTCTTGGATCCTCGATGAAAATATGTTTTGACCGAATACAAGGACCCCCCCCCCCCAAAAAAAATCAAAATTCTGTGTTTCAATTTGTAGCTAAGATTTAAAATACTTTGGGTAGATAGCCAGAGGTGTAGTGTTGAATGTGGCTTGAGTTGTCTTGATTTGGTGAAAACTTGTCTTTATCTGCCTACTTAGTTGTTAGAGGTGTGGTGTTGAATGTAACTTTCCTTGTTGTAGACTTGTGTCGAAGGATTAATGATGCTTATATTCGTTCAAATCCATACTTGGAATGAAATTTGTCATTTTTTTTGTTTGGGCGATGAGAAATTAGTAAAATTTCGACTGATTCTTAGGTATGAGCTGCTGAGCGAAGTTCATCATTTAGCAACATTTGCTAGTTTGTGGGGCTCAAGTTATTTTGAACTATGTTGGCGAAGTTTATTGTTTGGCGACGTTCGCTGGCTGGCATAGTTTGTTAGGATTCGCCTCTTGATTTGTGCCATGATTTGTGGCTGAGATCTTTTGATTGAGGAGACCGCTAGATTCGCTGTGGATTTGACCGAGTTATAGGCTAAGTTTTAGTCTCTTTGTCTGGTCCAATCAAATCTCAAAAGATATGATTTTTTTTGGAGTTAGGATTTGAAAGAGGCTATAAACAGTAGACATCCTCGTCCATTCTCACCGCCTCTATCTTCTTCTTCTTCCTTTTCTTCTCCATGTTTGCGCTAATGTCACATAAACCGGAGATGCCCTCGACAGAGGAACTAAAATCAAAAGACTCTAACAGGAGTTGGCCCAAGTTGAGGGCAATCAAGCGGATGAACTTCACATACTCTGTTGCCTGGAGGAGTTGTTTTTGGCTGAGAAAAAGATGCTCGAGCGAATCATCAAAAATCTGTCGATTGCTCGAGGTGAACTGACTCGCGATAGAGATGTGTGGAGCTTCGAGTGCCTCGCTCTACGTAAGACCATTTGGTGACTGAAATGGCACTTGAAAAAAGTGTTAGATCTCATGTTTATGAGCCTACTATCTAATCTAGTTTTGATGATTAACAATAATTCCTAACATCAGTTTGTCGAGTGTTTTGTATTTGCTTGTTAGGTATTCTACACAAAGATCTTGTTGAAGGTTGGATGGACTTGCGCCTACATGATTATATCCATTAGAGGATGGAAGAAATATTGGATTGAAGTCGTCGTAACTCAAGTCAAGATTCATATTGCTTCATCCACTTTATGAAGAGGAGGATTGCCCAAGATCAAGTGTCATAAGATCATCTAGCTTTGGTAAAATAGTTTAAGGATTATACTTTGTGTGATTATACTCCAAGCTTAAATTATACACACACTGCTATCGTTTCATTGTTTTTGGTTTTCAAGTTTAATCGTATAAATATGAAACTAATAGTTATATTCATATACATATACACTAGTTTCCTATTTATCAATTTTGTTTTGAAAAATAATGTGTTTATGGATTAAAGACTTATTTACACTATTTTATATCTTTTCTCAAGTCTATTAATCTATTAAAAATTTCAAAACTTGTTCGCATTGATTTCATCAAAATCAAGTTTTGACGATTTTGTATTGTTTAACAGTTTGCAAAATAAATGAGTTTTCACAAATGAAAAATGAAAATTGAGAAATTATTTTTCTAACATGTTCTATTATATGTTTATAAACATTTACCAAAAATTTATCATTTTTGGAGTTCATTTACTATGTTAAATTGATTTTACAAACTCAAGTGTTTCAGCAGTTTTTAGAATCTAAAATATCTATTTTAAAATAGTGATTTCTTACAAATGAGAAGTTATATTTTATAAATTCTTTCTGCAACATGTTTATCTACGTATGTAGAATCTTTCCTCAAAATTTCATAATTATTGAAGTTGATTTTCTATTTTTAATTAATTTTATAAAACTAAATATGTAAAATTTCAGAATCTATTGTGCATGTGATTAGTTGACTGAACAGTGTTTTCAGTCGACCGATCAGTCATCTGAACAGTAATTTTAGTCGACCGATTAGTCATCTGAACAGTAATTTCAGTCGACTGAACAGTGTACCGTTGCATAATGGCTAGTTTTTTCTAGATTTTGATTTTTAGGGGTTTTGCCTCATTTTTTGTGCTTTCCTCTGGCTTGGGATGATATGTTGAGAGACTATATATAATCCCAAACACTTAGATTTTGTTATGAAAGTTTAGAACAAGTTTTACAAGTTTTTAAGAGTTTGTTTAAGAAGTTGAAGTGTGTTTTGGTTTATGCTAAAAAGTTTATAAGAGAAGGAGATCAAATTCGTTTTAGGCATTCAACTTTAATTCTCTATCTCTCTTGATCTTAGAGAAGTTCTCTTAAACTCTTCTCTTTTAGCTAATATTATTTTGATTCTCATTTCATAAGCTAGAATTATTTGAGTTTATTTTACTTATTATTTTCCACACATAACCTTTGAGCTTGAGCATTTTCACACATTGTGTAATTTGAATTGTGAGTGTGATTGAGTGAGCTTAACTTAGTTTTTATATTGTTAGAGAACAAAACACTTTGTACTTGTGCCTAATTGTTGAGAACACATTGTAATACACAAGGACACTGAGAGAAGTGGTTGGTGAGAGATAGGATCAATTCCAAAAGGAGTGGCATCGGTAGTAAATCCTATGGAGAGGTCATAATTTCGAACACTTGAGGAAGTTGACACAGGCTAGGCCAATGCTTAGAAGGTGTATTGTATAGTTATAATTATGTGAGTTGTAAAAGTTTTTGATAAACTTAGAAAACTGAGTGTGTAGTTACTTTTGAGATAGTGAAGATTCTTCTCATGAGTGGGGAGCGGAGACGTAGGTCGGGAGTGACCGAACTCCGTGATCACATTGTTTGTTTGCGATTGTTATTTGCACACTATCTCCTTTGTATCTTGTGTGTTCATGTTTATTTCGCCCTTTGTTTAAATTATATATTATTGCTCATAACTTGTTGAATATCTCACTTATAATAATAAACTAGTTAATAAGTTTTAAATTGGTATTAATATCGGATTAGAGTAGCAAATATCCTATTCACCCCCTCTAGGGTAATTTCAGAAGATCATTGGATCTCCACGAGCAAAGACTCCGACAGTAACTAGGTATCACAAACGTGATCCTAGATCATAATTAGACGTCATGTGGCTGACTCAGGCCTGACGTCGAATTTTGGTATAAGAATGTGCTTCTTCCTATTGATATGCCTCACTTAGAGGAAGGCCGATCGTTCTTATCTTCATGGGGAAACGTTTATTTCCCCAAGTCTTGTAACATCAGAGGAACGAGAGCTGTAGCTTAGTGCAGCTTGGGTCTGTTCCTCAAGCATCACACTACCCATATCTTAGGAATATAGGGCAGTAACAAATAGCAACAAGTACCCATTATCCTTATAATTAGGCAGTCTTGAATGTCACCTTAATGTAGTAGAGTCTTCGATCAATAAAAATGAACTTTTCTTCATGTTGAAATTGTCCATCTTTTGTACGCTTGATCTGTTCATACTTCTGTAGTGAATTTGAACTCTGCATGGCTTGATTTCTACATGGAGTCATCGTATTTGGAAGCGAAGCTCAGGCTTCCTTGTGTCGGTGAGAGTCAGTTTGAAGTTTGCCAGATGATGTCTCAAATAAATTATGTTAAAGCCTTACTCAACTTGGAGACTTAGTGAATTTTTCCAAGTCGTTTTGACGAGGTTCACTTACTAAAGAGACAGTCGTCTTGGCGAGGCTCAGTAAGTCGGTTAGGCGAGACTGAGCCTAAGGATATAAACTTTAGTTGAAGTTCATTCAGGGAGAGATTCTAGGAGGAATTCGAGGCTAAAGTCTCTTGTGAAGCTCAGGGAAAAATCTTTGGTGAAGTTCGCTGGCGAGATCTTCGGCGAAGTTCGTTGGCTAGATCTTCGGTGAAGCTTGGTCGTGAGATATTCGACGAAGTTTAGGTCGAGAAATCTTATGCGAAGTTCAGGGGTTTTAGCTTATAAATATGACTGTTTGCCTCCCTCTTCTTCACTTTTGATTTTAAAATTCTCCTACTCTCCTTTGAACCCTAACTTTCTCAGAGTTCCCCAAAGTTCGTCATTAATGGCTTCTCGTCGCTCTATTTCCAGGGGAAGAGTCTCTGCTCGAGGGGCTCATTAGTCAACAACTGATGAGGTGTTGGCATATTTAGAGATGGCTATGGGTAAGTGGAACCCATCGTCGGTGATCTTCGGATCAGCCATAATCATATCCCCTTAGGCTTTAAGCAATGCCTTAGGGTATCTAAAAACTTGATCTGCCGTTGAAGGCGAGATCTTTATGACCATTGATGGTCTTCCCGACGAGCTTTCATCGTTGGTGGTGTGGGGTTCCACCAGCAGTCATTAATGGCACTTATCATGGTGAGCTTCGCGCTTTGGGTGGGGCTCGCTCAGCCTTTTGAGGTTTTTCAAGGAACTTCGTCTAGGCAGAGTTGGTTGCTTCTGTTACCAGCAATCTCCGCTAAAGTGATATTTGTCAATTTGGAGCAACCTTCGCTTAAGTGATATTCACCTGATTAAGTTGGCTGAATTTCACCAACTTGGATGTGAAGTTCGCTTCCTTTGGTTGAACTTCCCTTCGTCTTGTAGGCACTTAGTAAATATAGATGATTTTTTTTTTCTTGTGAGCGAGGTTCGCCTCTGCTCTTGAGTATGACAGCTGAACTTGGTCTTCGTATACTAACTCATTTTGTCATCTTTTTGTAGTTGCCTATTCAAGAGCTCCTGTGAATCGTTGCAATCATTTCGGTCATGATGGGACTTATGATCCTGAGGTGATGCATGTTTTTGACGGTAACATCCCGCTATTTCTTGATGACAATAGTTAAGAAAGGATTGAGGCCATTCGCACGGGGAGCTATAAGACTTTGTGGGAGATAATTACCGATGCAAAGTTCTCTGTGCCTCATGAAGATGTGTCAGTGGAACCACATTTTCTCTTTGGAGATAGTGTCTGTGGAAACTCTTTCTTCCACTATGAGGAGGAATATTGGTGTTATGCTCAGGGAGACCGTCAATTTGATTTGCCAGCAATAGAGCGTCAGGTCTCCTTCTTGTACTTGCAGCGTCTTGCCGTACCTCATTTCATGCACTATAACCTCACAAATAGGGAGGATAGTGTCAATATAGGCATATTGAAGTACGGGGGCGACTTCCATCATGAAGGACTTTTTAGGACTAATATCACAGGGCTACGTCCAAGCTTCATTAATGAGGATGCGCCAGTTAACAAAGTTGTTGTTGTCCCAAACACTTTTGGGATGAGCTTGTCAAAATCGACGCCCAGTATCCAGATGGGGACGCCAGATTCCCCGGCTGGATTAAGTCGAGAGACACCCGGTGGTAGATTCGCTTGGTAGATTTCACTCTCGTCACTTTTGAGGAGCGATTGCAAGATCTGGGGTTCTATACTATGGTCAGAGCTTCAAAGTACGGTGCTAAGATTTGTGCACCGATTTTGTATGACATTCTGGAGCTATATAATAGTGATATCAATACTTTCTTCACTCCGACAGGGGAGATTGGGATCACTCTTCAGGAGATGTTTGAGGTGTCTCATTTACCGATAAGGGATCATCCGTATGAGGAGTGTTTTCCTACTAATGAGGAGTTGAGTATTTACTCTCATACTGCTCATATTCCAGAAGCTTTTGGATAACTGGTCTGCCACTTCCTCTTTTGCCAGAGGACTACTAGGAGCACTGGACATGACCATACCGTGCTTCACGTTCCTTGGGCAGAGTATTTATTTCCTAATGTTAGTAAAAAGGGAAATGTAGGTGTGATCCCTCTGGCTACAAATGTTGACGTCGAGACTCGCATCTTCAACGATGGCTCTGTATTGCATACTGTCAACTCTGACGTGTGTGGGTTTCATGTTAGTGACCAGTTTGGGAGTTTTCATCATCAGGATAAAAAGCCAATATCTGAGTTGGCATTGCTTGTAGGGTTCTTCTTGATCTGGCTGAAGGGTTGCGTCGTGCCTTCTCGGCTGAAAGATCGTATCTCAATTAAAGTGCTATTCCCTACTGTGTTGTTGGCATCTCGGTACAACTTAGCTCTTCTACCAATAATGGTGGGCTGCATTCATCATGGTCTAAGGGAATTGGCTACTAAATATCTTAAGTAGGGGGATAGTTGCCCAAGGAATCAAGTACCTCATCCTAGGGTAAAGCTACCGTATACCTATTTGGTAATATCGTTCACTCAACACTGCCCTCAGTTGATGTCAGTTGATATGCCTGGTAGTGGGAATATTGCTTTGCTTTAGAGGTACGAACGTTCGAAATGGCTTGTTAAGTACCTTGATAGGTTCGTATGATTCTCCAGAATAAGGACCATTATCATCTCTACTGTTGCTTCTCCTCAATTGATGGTGTTAGCCCTGGGGATGAATTTCAAGATGGTATGAGTAGCGAGCACTTCACTTGCATGCCTAGTGGGTGTTTTAAATGGTTGATGAACTTCTGATCGGGTCACCTCATTGCTAGGTTGAATGGTACAGAGTGCTACATCGTACCCTATCTACCATGTCGATTCACTCGTTAATTTGGTTTTATGATCAGTTGTATGTCAGGAATCCAAACCCAGGATTGCTATGGATAGGGATCTTAGTCGACGAAGCTCATGCTTGGTACCACTTTGTTGTGGGAGCTACGGGGCTAGGTTCTCGCTTCTTCATCACATACCCAACTATTACATGACGTTGGGGTTTTGCAAGTGGTATAGTGAGGTGATTGTTCCTCCTCCTGAGTTTTAGGTATAAAAGATCGATTTGTATTGGATCACCCGGCAGTATAAGGACTTCGAGAGTTTTTGGTGGAGGGTGTGTCAGATGAAGGCCGGGAAGAACCAGGTGAACACTTACTCCTCCAAGACATGTTGGCATCAACATTCGAGAGCCGATTAGACTGGCAATTCATTGAGGAGTACCTGATAAGGGACCAGGGAAAGGAAAGAGGCCATTACATGTTCCTCCTCTTCCACCTTCTTTGAAAAAATAGCGCTTAGCGTCTCCTGAGCCTGAATCTATATCTAGAGATTCTTCAAAGGTTAGGGAGGATCCTCCTGTAGTCCCAACACAAGAACCTAGGGTCGACAGAGGTGTAATATTAATCGGTCGACAAAATGATCTGATAGAGGTGTAATATTAACCGGTCAGATCATTTAAAAAAAGGAAAACCATTCAGAGGTGTAATGTTAACATGACGGTTTGATTAAGTCAGCACTGTTTAGAGGTGTGATGTTAACATGACAACGATAAGGATATTTTGGAGTTAAGCAGAGGTGTGATGTTAGCTTAATGACTCGTTGAAGATTTTAGGATCGAGAAGATCAATGTTTCTCGTCAGAGGTAAAAACTTAAATGTGACCAAGAATCTCTGTAGGGAGATAGAATTGGTCGATATAATGGGTAGTATTTATTGATAAACTTCTCTTTGATTGACACCATGAGCCTATTGCCATGTTGGTCAATTAGACGGATATGCTCTAATTGAGTAGACTATTTCTACTATAAATGAGACTTCCCATTTGGGTTAAAATTTTCTTTTAGTCTTATGCATTATGACCATGGGTCATCGAATGGCTAAGACCAAATCGCCTTCTTTGAAGGATTGTTCTCTGACTCTCCTATTGAAGACCCTTGAGATCCGTGACTGGTAGATCTTGATCTTTTGCTGAGCTTGAAGTCTCAGCTCATTCAGCGCTTCTAGTTCTTGGAGGCACTTTTAATGATGTTTTTAAGTTTTTATTTTCTCGGTGACGATAATTCTTAATGACTGTACCTTAATTTCTAGAGGGATCACGGCTTTGCATCCGTAGGCCAATGAGAACGACGTGGAGCCAGTAGAATTGCAGACTGTTATTTGGTAAGCTCATAAACACTCTCTGAGTTTTTTATCCCAATCTCATTTGTTGGAGGAGATGAACTTATTTATAAGTTTGATGATGGTTTTGCTGAAAGCTTCAACTAGACCATTAGCAGCTGGGTTGTATGGCGTAGAAGCCACATCTTGGATTTTGTACTTGCTGTAGAATTTGAAGAATGGTTGACTGATTAATTCTAGATTGTTATCATGAATAATTCGTCTAGGAACACCGAATCAATAAATCACGTGATGTCTCAAGAATTTTATTACTTGAGATGTCTTGACTTCTCTGAGGGGAACAACTTCGGCCTATTTGAAGAAGTAATCTATGATGGCCAGGATGAATTAGAGGCCTTTGGCGGATGGCAGGCTGATTGGCCTAATGATGTCCATGCCCCAAGCTTCAAATGGCCAAGAGGTGACTGTCATATGTAATTCTTTCGGAGGTTAATGTAGAAAGTCAGCATGGATTTGACATGCGTGACATTGTTTAGCGTATGCTACCACATCTGCTATCATTGTTAGCCAGTAGTAGCCTAGACAACAAAGTCGATCTTGAAGTTTGGGACCTGGTTGACGAGCTCCACATGCACCATTATGGGGTTTGTTTTAACACTTCTTGAGCTTCACTTGGTCATAAGCATCAAATCAAAATACCGTCGAAGGATCATCAATACAAAGTCTGTGTAGTAGAACCATAGAAGAAGCATGAAGCCCTTCTTTGAATCAAGATTGCTTGCTTTGGGTCATCTAGTAGTATCCCATGCAAGGTATAGTCAATGATTGGGAACCGTCAATCATTACTCTCAAAATGAGTTGGCATGACATGCACTTCGTTTGCTTCAAGGATATGCTCTGGAGAGCACAATTGATCAAAAGTAGTATGCTTTGGGTAAAACAAACCAAATTCAAGTATACCATTTATATACTTAATAATGTGTTTAACGACAATTAAATGAGATTTTTTAGGAGAAGCTTAAAACCATGCACATGCACAAACACTAAATATTATATCGGGTCTACTAGCGGTGAGATAAAGTAAACTACCTACCATACCTCGATATAGCTTTTGGTCTACTTTCTCACTACTTTCATCCATATCCAACTTTATAGAGGTGCTCATTGAGTTGGTGCATGCTTGGAGTTTGACATCCCAAACTTTTTCACCAACTCTCTTGCATACTTGCTTTGTGAGATATAAATTCTATCTTCATCTTGTTTGACTTGAGTCCAAGGAAAAATGTGAGCTCTCCCATCATACTTATTCCAAATTGCTATTGCATAACGTTCGAAAATTTCTTTCATAAAGATTCATTAGTAGCTCCAAAAATAATTTCATCGATATATACTTGAACTAAAATGAAATCACTTTTGCTTTTTCTAACAAATAAAGTATTATCAATTTTTCCTTTGGAAAAGCCATTTTCATTAAGAAAACTAGAGAGGCGAGCATACCAAGCTCTTGAAGCTTGTTTCAAACCATATAAAGTTTTTTGAACCCGTTAAACATGATTTGAAAACAAAGGATTAATAAATCCGGGGGGTTGCTCGATATAAACCTCTTCATCAATAAAACTATTTAAAAATACAATTTTAATATCCATTTGAAATAGTTTAAAATTTTTAAAGCTAGCAAATACCAAGAACATACGTATTGGCTCCATTCTTACAACCGATGCAAAAGTTTTGTCATAATCAATACCCTCCTCTGGATTATATCTTTGGGTGACCAATCTAGCTTTATTCCTGGTCACTATGCCAAATTCATCAAGTTTATTTCAAAAAATCCATTTTGTTCCAATAACATGAAAATATTTTGGTCTAGGAAGAAGTTTCCAAACATTATTTTTAAAAAAATTATTTAATTCATCATGCATGACTAAAACCCAAAACTCATTATTTAAAGCATCGTCAACATGTTTTAGTTCTATTTGAGATAGGAAAGCAATGTTACCACATTTGCTCATAGCTTTTGAGCGAGTCATGACTCATTTTGAAGGGATTCCAATGATTTGTTCCTTAGGATGATCCGTTGCAAACTTCCAAACTTTGGGAAGTTCTCATTGATCATCTTTTCGGTTACTTTCAAGTTCTCCCTATTGTGTCTTTGATGTAACCGTTGAAAGGGAGTTACTTATTTGCAATTGTTCTAATCCTCCTTTAATGTCACCATATTTCCTAATAAGCACAAAATCTTGCAAACTGACATTAGTTTCATCAAATGTAATGTTTATAGATTCTTCAACAACGAGTGTTCGTTTGTTGAAAACTACATAATCCTTACTCCTTGATGCATATCCTAAACATATTCTAACATCTATTTTGGAGTTAAATTTACCATGATTATCTTTAGTATTCAAGATGAAATATCTGCAACCAAAAATCCGAAAATACTCTATGTTGGGTATCTTACCAAAAAAAAGTTCATAAGGGATTTTCTTGAAAATTGGTCTAATCAAAACACGATTTAAAACATGGCAAGCCGTGTTAACGGCTTCCACCTAAAAATATTTTAGTAAATCAAAGGAATGTATTATAGTGCGTGTCATCTCTTGTATTGTGCAATTTTTTCATTCAACAACATCATTTTGTTGTGATGTTCTTGGTGTGGAAAACGTATGAGTAATACCATGATATTCACAAAAATTACTAAAACACTTATTTTGAAATTCACCACCATGATCGCTTTGAATTTTGATAATTTTGAAATCCTTTTCATTTTCAACCATTTTTACAAAACAGGAAAATTCATCAAAACACTAATCCTTGTTTGCAAGAAATATAACCCATGTAAAATGAGAAAAATCATCAACCAACATAAAAATATAATGCTTTCCTACTAGTGAGGCAACACACATAGGACCAAAAAGATCAAGATAAAGTAATTACAAAGGTTTAGTGGTGGATATTGCGTTAATGGACTTAAAGGAACTTTTAATTTGTTTATCTTTGGCGCATTCTTCACATTGTGAGTCTTTAATAAAGATCAAGCTTGGTAATCTTCTTACCAAGTTTTTCTTTGATAGCTTGGAGATTAGTTTCATGTTTGCACATCCAAGCCTTTTGTACCAAATACAAGGATCACCATCCACCATGGTAAGACATTTTACTTCTTGATCTACGAGCTCATTCATCTTAAAATATATAGGGCAATAAAAATAGTTTTATCTTTGAGACTAACAATGTACTTGTCCGGTTTAAAAATAATGTCATAGCATTTATCACTTAGTTGACTAATATTAAGAAGATTATGATTTAGTTCTTTAACTAAGTAAACATCTTCAATGACGGGAGAAGGTTTCTTACCAACATTACCAATACCAATAATTTTACCTTTCTTGCCACCGCCAAAGGAGATATTGCCTTCTTTCGTCATTGATAGGGTTGCAAATAGATCTTTATTGCCCGTCATATTATGAGAGCAACCGCTATTAAGGTACCACACTTCTTTACGTCTTGTGCGAGATGTTCCCTACAAGTAAATAATTAGTAGATACTTTAGGTACCCAAATCTTGGTCCTTGAATGTTAGTACTTTTAGTACCCTTGAATACCCACATCAACTCATAATTATAAATATTATTTCTAATTTAACAATGAGTGGAGATGTGATCATATCTCATGCAATAAGTGGAAATGAAACTTTTCTTGTGAATAAGTGCGTGAGATTGATGAAATCTTTTTCTACCAAAATGAGGGTGAGCATGACTAGAAGAAGCATGACTAGGTTTCAATGAAGCAATTTCTTTATTTAACCTCTCAATTTGAGACTTTAATTGTTTGTTTTCAAAATCAAGATCTCCAATTATTTTATCTTTCAAAGCAATAGCATCATTTAAGGAAGATTGTAATAATTCAAACTTTAAGTCACATGAGTTGTGCAATTTCTTAAAAGAAGAGTGTTCTTTAGCTATCTTTTTAAACTAAAATTTAACTTAACGAGTATGGTTTCTAATTCACATTTCATGATGAAGGAGTCGTGATCAGAATCGGATAATACCTTATCATCATGAGCCATGAAACACACATTTGGATCTTGGAAGGGACACTTAGCGGTTTCTTCATCATCATCCGAATCACTAGGTTCGGATTCTTCCCATCCTGCATACATAGGGCTCTTCTTCTTGTACTTCAAGTAATTTTCTTTTAACTTAGGGCAATCTCTTGCTATCTGTCCCAGTTCACCACATTCAAAGCATTTTCCTACACGAGAAGAAATTTGTAGAACGATTATTTTTAAAGCTTTTATTCATCCTTACCAATCTTGATATTCTCTTGGAAAGATGAGCAACTTCTTCTGAAACATCAATTTCACTATTGGAGGAAGAAGAGTCATTCTCAATTGCTCCTTTAAGCGCAATTGATTTCATTTTTAGAGTAGGATCTTTATTTCCTAATGGAGGTTCATCTTCTTTCTCCTTGATTTTCTTCTCATGAACTTTGAGCTTGCCAATGAGGCCATCAAGGGTGAGTTTTGTGAGATCATTTACTTCCTCTATCGCAGTTCTTTGGGCTCCTATACCGACGTAAGAGAACGTAGAATCTTGTAGTTCTTTTCTTGGTTCTCGAGTACCTTGTCAAGGCCATATAGTTAATTCACAATGTTAGTTAAATGACTAAACATGACATCAATTGATTCATTTGGAAGCGTTTTAAATAATTCATATTCATGCATGAAACTACTAATTTTAGATTCCTTGACTTCAGGAGTTCCCTCATGAGTTACACATAGTTTCTCCCAAATTTCATGTGCGGTTGCACAAGTGAAAACTCTATTAAACTCATTGGTAGTGAGTCCACAAATAAAGGCATTCATAGCCTTAACATTTAGAGTAGCCAAATGCTTTTCTTCGTCGGTCATATTACGACTAGATTTTTCAACATATTCTTTTTCAATAATATCTAGGGTATCAATATCAATACATCTCAAATAAATGTACATCCTAGCTTTCCAATAAGCAAAATTATTGTCATTAAGCAAAGAAGGTCTAGAAATTGATTAACCTTCAAGAGCATGCACATTCATGTTTGATTCCATATGGGATCTTTACTCTAAGGTGATTAAACCATAATTAAATAGAGACCAAACTCTGATAACAAATGAAATTACCTTGGGGGGGGGGGGGGTAAATAGAGTAATTAAATAATAATGTGCAACTAATAAAAATACAATGCAATTCAAGACACAAAATATAATAATAAGGCAATAATTAAAAAGAGAGAGGAGAGATAGTTAGCTAATAAAGACAACGATATGTTCATGATGTTCGACCACTCTCGACCTATGTCCCTGACCACCTCTCCCGATGGTAATCCACTACACAACCCAGTTTGAAAGCCGAAACTTCTACACAATGATCTCTCCGAGATCGAACTCTCCACACAATGATCTCCTCGAGATCTAGCTCCCCACACAATACAAGATGAAGAAAAGTAATCTCTCTTACAAATATCCTATGGTAAGGATGAAGAGGTGAATAATTAAAGCTAAGGGGTTTGTGGGATATGAAAGTAAAAACCGAAAACTTTAGAGCTTGAGAATGAGTAGAAAATTTAAGCTTAGAAGTCTCAAAAATAAAACTCAAGTTTTTCTCTTTGTTTTCTTAGTTGTAATAAATGAAAACCTGAGGACTATTTATAGTTTCTCAACATATCAGCCCAAATCTTCAGAAAATCCAAAATCCAAAATCCAAAACAGATTCCTTAAAAACAGAATTCTAGAAACTAGCCGCTACAGTTGATGGCTGCAATCGGTCGACTGATCAAGAATATTAGTCGACTGATTAGTCGACCGTTGGCCAAAACTAGAAGAACAAATGACACTATCGGTCAACCAATGGGTTTGTATCAGTCGACTGACAAGGAGGTCAACTGCAGGATGCTATAAACCTACTCCTGGTCGATTGACTGAAAGAAAGAAGCGGTCGACTGAAAAACTAACATTTCAGAAATTTAATTTTTCCAGAAAAGTTGATTTTCTAAATTTGATTTAAAATATTATATCAACTCTAAAAATAGTAAAACTTGGGAAAATATTTATATATATGAAAATAAATATGTTAGCGAAAGAAATTCTAAAATTGCACTTTGTATTTGTAAAAAGTTATTATTTTGCAAAATCTGTCAAAAAATGCAAGTTTTGAAATGTGTGTGTGTAATCCCCTAATGCTTCAAAAGTTATCAACTTTATTTCTTACCTACATTATGATCTAGAGAGAAGTAAAAATACAAATATCACTTACAATAGTATTCAAAACTTGAGTGTCGATATCTGCTAAGTTTTGTTAATAAAACTCTTCTTGGATATATGCTTGAAAACTCTTCTTTAGTAAATATGTGCTTGAGTCGATCTTTGAGCAATTTAAGGCTTCTTCATCAACTTGCCTCCACCTCCATGGATATCATCATTAGGGTGCGAATCCATCCATCCTCCTTTGATGGTACTATATTGCTTGATAAACATATCCTGCGTAGGATCACTTGAAAACCAATTAGTACCAATAATGGGTTTTGTAGATCATCATCAAAACACGAGACCTAACAAAAAGAATCTGAAACAGTGGTGTAACAGTGTAAGTGTAGGGCACTCCTTGGATCAAACTCTAATGAAAAGCACACAGAGAAGAATTTGAATGAGGCTTAGGGGATTAGATCAACTCTCTTTCAACCCTAGAACAAAGATCTATACTTTTTGTATATTTACCTTCTTAAACATTTTTGTTAATTATGATCTCTAACTCCCCTTAAACAGACCTTGATAAGATAGGAAAGAGAATACCCAAATCTAAGTTTCAATAGGAGATCAAATCAATCAACGGATGCTGAAATTAAATTTGAAAATCTGCCAAAACATGTCATAACCATTGGTGTTGGGATATGATCATCGATGGTCCATCGATGATCATTGATGGCTGATTGTAGTCTATCAATTATGCAAATTCTAGTTTTGTAGTCCATTGATAGTTCTTACAATCATCGATGGTTGATTGTAGATAATCGATGGTTCGATTTCTAGTTTTTATTCGTATAGTCAAACGATGATTTGCTTGACCATCGATGGTGTCTCTTGATCATCGATGATTCAAAGACTGAAATCAACGTCCATGTTGATTTTGTATCATTTTGAACCGTAACTTATTTGTACTTATTTATACCTGAAGTATATCATCTTACAAGTATATTAGTAGAAAATGAGAATTTGTTATTAATCAGACAAGAGATATTACATGAACAATTTCCTACTTGAACAACGTTCCAACTATTTCCCCCTTTTGATAATAAAAAACTCAAAATTTAAAATATAGATTGTAAAACATCGTGAGATATATATTCAAATCAAAATAAACTCACAACTCATGTATGAAATGCAATACAAAGCTCCCCCTACAAATATGCATACATGAAAAATATAGGTATTATAGAAACTCTCATTGAAACTAAGAAACTCTAAATTTTAGAAACATGAAAATCTTCTCCCCCAAAAACAAAGTAGATTTTCAAAATTTTAAATTTCACCATTTCTCCCCCCTTTTGTTATTAGCAAAAGAAAATACACCCAGGGTATGTAATATACTTGAAAATTCAGATAAAAATTATCTAAAGGTGAAAGGAAGAGAAATACATACTGCTCACAAAAGAATTTTATAGAAAATAGCACAATGTGTGTGTGTGTATAGAAATGGATATGTTTGGTACCAAGCATAAAAAGTTGTGCTTGGTAGTGAGGTGACATAATCAACTCTACTCATTTAAATGGTTGCATATCCCCATGCACTCATCAACCCATGTGAATGTGATCCCCCATTTAAATGAGTGGAGGGGATTGTGCCACCTCACTACCAAACACAAAATTTGTGCTTGGTACTAAGAATACACATAATTCTCATATATATATATATATATATATATATATATATATATATATAT
>BQKN01066646.1:315016-345198 GCA_022839385.1 Asparagus kiusianus | reverse complement strand
ATGTTTTGGTTTGATAGTTTTTAAGTTTTACTATGAAACAATTGAATATAATTAGAAAACATATTTTTTTTCATACTTATATGCATATATATGATTTCATCAATATCAATTTTAGTTAGTTCAATAAAATCATGTTTTAGTGCATTATATGTGTATTTTGATAAAATACTACATTTATTGTTTATAGACTTTATAACAATAGTTTACATCTTTCATCAAGTCTATAAAATCATTTTGTAAAGTTTCAAAAGTTGGTTTAGGTCAAAACATCAAACTCATGTGTTTACATTTTCATATTTTGGACTATTTTGTAAAATGATGATATTTTTTATTTGGGAAGTTCTTTTTTGAAACCAGTCATTGTAGCATGTTTATTATCATGTCTACAATCATTCCCTAAAGTTTTATATTTTTTAGAATTTATTTGATATTTTTAAACAGGGTTTTAAAATCAGAAAAACAGTTTACAGAATCAGATTTTCTGTAATATCAGTTTTCGGTCGACCGCTCAATTGTTCATTTGTCTCTGGGCAGCAGAGAGTTTGTCGGTCGACCGCATCGGTCGACCGAAAGCTCAAATTTTCCATCGGTCGACCGATGCGGTCGACCGACGAAGTTCCTGCTTGATTCTCAGTTTGGAACCTAGATCGCGGTCGACCGCGAGATTTTCCGGTCGATCGCCAATGTGACCGTTTGTTCCTAACGGCTATTTTCTGAGCTGATTTTTCTGGGGCTTTTTTGGACTTTTACTTAGGGGTTTTGGCTGAGATTTTGAGTGGGTATAAATACCCTATTGCTGTTCTCTTTCAACTAAGCTAAGAAGTTTTTAAACAAGGGTTTTAAAAAGAGTTTAAGCTTGTTTTAAGCTTGTTTAAGGGTTTGTTTTGTTTGTGAAGAAGTTTTCACAAGTGGAGGAGATCATCTTCTTGTTTGGGCTTCAATATCTATCTCTTCATCTTGTTATTCAGAGAAGAATCTCTAAACTCATATCTAGCTATTTATATGTTTGATTTACATTTCCATAAGCTAGTATTTGTATTGAGTTTAGTTTGATTTTGATTATATTATCTCATTGTTACACACGCCCACTTGAGCTTATTGTATTTGCATACATAGTATATTAGGATTGTGAGAGTTTGTAACTTTGAGTTGTGCTTAATTGAGTTCTCACCTTGTTAGAGAGAGCAATCATTTGTTATATTGTGCTTAATTGTGAGATCACTTTGTAATACACTCGTACACCAAGTGAGGAATGTGTGGTGAGAGTCGGGGATCGTTCTAAGAGGAGTGGCGTCGGTTGAAGAACCTAGGGAGAGGTTGTAACCGAGCACTTGAGGGAGACACGGCTAGGTCCAACACTTGTGTGGGTGTAGAGTGTGATTGCATAGCGTTTGTTGTGTGAGAGTTTTTGGTGAACTTGTAAACCGAGTGTGTAGAAGTTTCGGCTTCCAAACCGGATTGTGATAGTGGAGTATCTCCTCAAGGTGAGGAGCGGGGACGTAGGTCGTGAGGACCGAACCTCGTAAACATATTCTTTGTTTGTTATTGCATTGGCGCGCTTGTTTTCATGTTCATATCTTACATCGTCATTGTGTATTGCTTGTTGATCATTTTACCCTATCACATTTGTAGTTAAATTGTTTACCCCTTGTGTTAGTTTTATATCCTTGCATATATCATATATTGCTTATATCTCTTTGCTAGGATATTTCTTGTTGTTCATATTGCTTATCCTAGCTCATATAACTTGTTGTATTTCATACTTGCTAGGATAACTTGTTAATTAGTTTTAATTGGCATTTAAATAAGATTAGATTAGCATAAGACCCTAATCACCCCCCCTCTAGGGTCTAACAACCTTTAGCATGACATAATCTCCCACCTGAAACTCTAAAGGTTGTCGTCTATGATATGCTTAGCTCTTTCTGCTGACTCTGAGCAGCTAGAATACGCTCCCTAATCAATGCTATATTTTCAGTAGTTTGCTTAACAATCTCTGTTCTAAGCAACAAGCTATCATCCGGCTCTGCCCAACATATAGGGGATCTACAGGGCCTCCCGTACAATGCCTCATACGGAGCCATACTAATCGTCGCTTGAAAACTATTGTTATAAGCGAACTCTATCAATGGAATATGATCCTCCCAGCTGCCTTGAAAATCAATGATACAAGCCTGCAGCATGTCCTCCAACACCTGGTTCACTCCCTCTGTCTGACCGTCTGTCTGAGGGTGGAAAACACTAATGTGCAATAACCTGCTGCCGAATGAATCCTGGAAATTCCTCCAAAAGTGCAAGGTGAAAACTGAGCCTCGATCTGACACAATCGTGTTTGGGACTCTGTGAAGTCAAACTATCTCCCAGATAAATATCCTCGCATATGCCTCGGTGGTATAAGTAGTCCTTATTGGAATAAAATGTGCCGACTTCGTCAACTGATCCACTATCACCCAAACTGAGTCGTTCCCCTTCTTCGACTTCGGCAACCCTACAATGAAGTCCATAGAAATGTCCGCACACTTCCACTCTGGAATGGGTAGAGGCTGAAGTGTCCATGTTGATCTCTGGTCTTTTGCCTTCACTTGCTGGCAGGTAAAATACTTAGGCACAAATTCTACAATCTCCCTACGCATACCGCTCCACCAAAAATGTCTCCTCAGGTTCTTGTACATCTTAGTGGTTCCTGGATGTACTGTATATCGGGTATGATGTGCTTTATCAAACAACTCCTCTTCAGCTCTACACTACCTGGCATAACCAATCGACCCTTCATTCGAAGGCCCCTATCTGCTCCAATGGTCTAATCGTCCTTGGGCTCTTTGGAAATTTCCTCCTTTCGGGTTTGAATCTAAGAGTCCTTTAACTGAGTTCTGACTACTCTGTCCCTTCAAGATGGCTGTAGTGATATAGCTCACAAGTATGCACTGGTCCCGCTAAATTTCTGGCCTAAAATCAAACTGGCTAAGAGTGAGAAGATCTCGATACAGCGAGCACCTCAATGCCGCAACCTGATGTCGATACTTCCTACTCAAAGCATCTACTATGATGTTCGCCTTCCCCGGATAATACTGTATCGCAAATTCATAGTCCTTGATGAACTCAATCCATTACCGCTATCTCTGGTTAAGTTTCTTTTGGGAGAAAAGGTACTTCAGACTTTGGTGGTCTATGAATAGCTCGAACGGAACTCCATACAAATAGTATCTCCACGCCTTCAGCGCGAATACTATCGCTGCTAACTCCAAATTATGAGTGTGGTAGTTCTGCTCATGCACCCTCAACTGCCGTGAGATATATGCTACTACCCTCTGAGTCTACATCAGAACACCTCCCAAACCTACTAACGACGCATCCGTGTATACAACAAATGTCCTGTCGCTGCTTGGAATAGTAAGAACTAGCGTCATATTTAACTTAGTCTTCAAGGTATCAAAGGCCTTCTGGCACTCCATACTCCAAGTGAACTGTACACCCTTCCTCATAAGGAATATAAGTGGCATCGTAATCTTCGAGAAGTCCTAAATGAACTTCCTATAATAGCCGGCTAACCCCAAAAAGCTACAAATCTCGGTAACCATCTTTGGTGGTTCCCAATCAAGCACTGCTAAAACCTTAGCTGGGTCTACAGCTATGCCCTCTCTGCTGACAACATGGCCAAGAAACCTGACCTTAGAAATCCAAAACTCACACTTGCTAAACTTAGCATATAGTTGATGCTCCCGCAAAGTCTGCAAGGCCAAACGTAGATGCTACTTGTGCTCCGACTCTGATCTCGAATAGATGAGAATATCATTAATAAATACAATCATGAATCGATCTAAATATGGATGTAAGACCTGATTCATCAAATCCATAAATACCGCGGGTGTATTGGTCAACCCAAATGGCATGACCAAAAACTCGAAGGACCCATATCGAGTCAGAAAGGTGGTCTTTAGAATATACATCTCCCGAACCCGTAACTGATGATAACCAGAACGAAGATCAATCTTTGAGAAATACTACGCTCCTTGCAGCAAATCGAATAAGTCATCAATCCGAGGCAAATGTATCTATTTCGGATAGTGACTTTGTTCAACTCACGGTAGTCAATACATAATCGCATACTATCATCCTTCTTCTTCACGAAGAGGACCGACGCTCCCCACGGAAATGACTCTGATGAATAAAGTCCTGAGCTAACAACTCATCTAACTAGTTCTGTAGTTCCCTCATCTCACCAGGTGCCATGTGATAGGGTGCTCGGGATATAGGGGCTGTGCTCGGCTGTAACTCAATACAAAACTCAATCTCTCTTACAGGAGGCAACCCAGGTATGCCCTGAAAGACATCCTAAAAATCTAAGATAACTCTAGTCTTACATATATCAACACTCTAATCCTGAAGCATCGCCTCCTCGATGTACGCTAGTAATGACTCCGTAAACTAGTTCTCCTGAGAGGTGGCTACAACTAACTCAGACCCATCAGATGCTCACAAATTGACTATTTTTGCAAAACAGTCGATACTGACGTGGTAGGAAGATAGCCAATCCATACCAAGAATGCTCAACACTATCAGATCAACAACGAACTCAAACTCGTCTAAACTGATAACACACCTCCTACAAATGCTCTCCAAGAGCGACATCTTACCTAGAGGGGTGAAAACTGATAAAGGAATGTCTAGAGGCTGAGCTATGAGCTGAAGTCTAATCATATATGCATAGGATATAAATAGGATATAAAAGAGTGTGAAGCCCCTGAATCGAAAAGAATACAGGCTGGAAATGAGTTCATGAGGGACGTACCCTCCACTACGGCCCCGCTCGCATTATAATCACAAGGAACTACCGCATAAACTCTGCCGGTGGCTGGAGGTTGCTCTGCTACTGGATGTGGAGCATATGGAACTATCTATCCTTGATGGACCTCCTGAACTGCATGAATCTGCCCCTCAATCTGCGGTATTACTGGCGGTATCTCCAGTCTCATCTGCTAGCCCTGACCTCGACCCTGAAATCGGTTCTGCTGTTGATTCTACTCTTTCCCTTGCTGGGCTCCTACTAGTGCACTGCGACACTCTGATGCTCTGTGGCCAAGCTTGTGACACTTAAAACAAGTGACCTGAAACTTGTGCTGCTGAGGCGCTCTCTGATCCTGCTGGGGTTCTCTCCTACGTGGGCCTTGTTGCTGCTGTTGCTGGGGTCCTGAAAAAGACCTCTTATTCTTATTATTGCTATTATGCTGGTCTTGATTTCATCATCATCACAACTAACTATTGACAGAGCCGCAGAGCAGGAGGCTTGGCGCTATAAGAATAAGAAAAATATAGGACACTGAGAACACCATAGTGCAGGGCACACTGGATTCATGTGTAGTTTATAGATAAAAAAGAATATGTGAAAATTTCTTAATGATGATGAAATCATTGGTATTGCCTCTTTAATAGGCACGACTGGTACAACGGGTGGTGGATCTCTAGAAGGTGATATTACTGGTGGAAACGGATAGCCTCTCATTTCTCGAGTGTTCCAAAATCTTACTACAAACAGCGTCATGAAATCAATCAAAAGCTGTGGAGCCTGCTGCGGCTCGGGCTCTGCTTGCCCAGCTCTCTGGGTACGAGTTTACCTGACCATGTCTTCTCCCTGATATTCATAACATATCATATCAGAATATATATATATATATACATAACATATTACAATATGTATTCAGGCACTTACTTTTCAATCAAAGTATACTAGTCTCACAAAAAAAATATTCGTAATTTTTGAATACGCGTATATAACGTCCTCACTCATTCTAGAAATTTTTAGCGGACTCTATACATGAATCTTAAGAAACTCAACTCTAACTCCACGACTCGACATGGGATAATCCTGAGGTACTGGAACTAGAGCTCTGATACCAACTATGACGCCTCTGGTTTTAATAAGACTACAGTCCAAGGTGAAACAAAGAATATCAAACCTACCAAGTACCAAATACCATGCTATGACATGTTTTACCATCACAGTTACTACCTATATAGTGGAAACAACAACAGGTGAAGGTACAGAATAGGCAAGAGAGAATATACAGAAGGAACACTAAACAACAGATACTCTAAAGAAAATCATCACCACTGATATAAATACATAAATCCCTAAAAAGAAAACATTTGAGCTGAATACAAGTGTCTCAACATAGGAAATCAAATGAAATGACATTAAGGCACATCGCCTTTATAAAACTAGAATAATAACTCAAATATTCATAAATACATCTGATGTGGAGCTCTGACATAAGCTACTAACAATAACTATAAATAACAACTAGATCAACTCTATCAAGCTATGGCTCTTCGTGCACCTGGCTCGTTACTTGAAAGAGGGGAAACAACGAGCGTCAAGCGCTAGCGTGTAACATCTCAACCAACCCCAGGGGGACGGGCTAGAAGGATAAGAAAATAGCTGATAATACATATAGATAGTCAATCATCGATTGTAAAATAAAATGGAGGTTTGATGTTTAGAAATTTATAACACGAGCATAGGTATGTCTCCCTTAGCTTAAATTGTAAATAGCTAAATACCAAATCCAAAAGTTACAACGTGGAGCAATATCTCCATCTCCATTCATACTATCAATGACATGTCATATGTCAAATACATAAATTTACAATAGCTTAAAGTTCAACACGAGGACTGTAGTAGATTATAGTCCAACTCGAGGACTTCAATAGCTTATAGTCCAACACGAGGACTTCAATAGTTTATACTCCGACACAATGACTTTAATAGCTTATAGTCCAACAAGAGGACTTCAATAGTTTATAGTCCAACACAAGGACTTCCATAGTTTATAGTCCAACACGAGGACTTCAATAGTTTATAGTCCGACACAAGGACTTCAATAGCTTATAGTCCAATACGAGGACTGTAACATGTGAATAATGTCAAAACCAACATATATACTATTCACTCTCATACCCCGGTGAATAAATCTAAGACTCATGTTCGTAGTCAACTCATGCACACAAATCTCAGTGTATAACAATCTCATGTAATCTAGGTATCTCGCCAGCCACACAAACCTATGCACAACCTGCAAATGCAGAAAAATCCCTAGCGGTCGACCGTCGTGCCCACCGCAATTGACCGCACAAATAGCAGAAAGTCTCTACTTACCTGTGCTCCCACCGATCGACCGTCATGCCCAACACAGTCGACAGCAACCAAAGCAAAAGCCTACTACTTCTTGTGCACGTTACGCGATCGATCGCCGCGTCCACCGCAGTCGACCGTGTAGAAGCAGAAACCTTTTTAGGTTTCTGTTCTACATGGGTGGGTTTAATCTCAAACTTTGTGTGTGACGTGATTATACACTAACAACCCTAAATACGTGATTTAGCATATCAAAAATATGTGAAGAACGGTCTAATAGCTATAGACAAATCAAAACATATTTAAACACACATAAACATGTCGAAACCTTCAAAAACAAATATTTTTCTTTCAATACTCTTATTTTAAAATATGTTCAGATCTAGATCTGCATTAAGAAATTCGTGGGTGATCTTATTAACTAAAAACTTATTCTATTTGTAATATACAATAATAAGATCTATCTTTATACATAAAATAGCATGTTAGTCTCACAAATCACATGAAAACATCATTAAAACCATTTAAAAACAAGGGTGTAGGATTAGGTAAGTTGAAACTCACCTGAGGGGTGATGAAAAACTCTAAACAATAATGTAACAAGTCTTCCTTTGCTGCAAGCTTTCAGATCTCGTTCAAACTCCCCAAAATCCATCAAGAAACACCAAAGAGAGGGGTTAGGGTTTGCAAGAGGGGAGAAGAATGCTGCTAGGGTTTGGGCTGATGAAGAAGAGGGTCTCCCAGCTATAAAAATATATATATATATGAACCCAAAAACCCGACCCAAAATCCAATATGACCCGAACTGGGAAAACTATTTGGCTGATGCACGGTCGACCGCTACGATCGACCGGACAGGTAAAAAATCTGTTTGTGCATGTTTGTTTGTGTGCTGGCCTTACACTTGTTCTCTCACACATAAATAAACTTATTTGATCCAAACACTTGCTATCACATTCATCTATGATATAAGCATATATTTCACAATAAAAACTCATTCATTGTATTTTACGGGGTTTTACACCCCTGTGGTTCCTCCAACAATCAAGTTAGCTGCTGAGTTTGAGTGAGAAAAATGAAGAAATGCGTGAGTTTTTATGCAGTATAATTTTCAAATATTGCTAGGCAAAGAAACCAAAGACCAAGATGAAGATCCAAAGATTTGATCTATGTTAGAATAGTACCTCTATTTATACTTGGGGTATAAGGGCAGAACCATCATTGTGGCCGAGCATAAGATGACGGTGAAGAAGCATGGGTTAGCGGCTGTATCAGCACTTGCTTTACAAGTGTCGGTTGGTGACTAGAAGAGAGATCAGCTTAGCATTAAATGAGAAGTGATTGAAGTCATGGTAGTGCTATTGTGGCCCCGTGAGTCATGAAGACTATTGAGGCTAGATGTATGATGGTGCCTACCAAACATTAAATGCGATGTCGACATTGTTGGTGAGGGAAGCTTGAAGTTGAAGCCCTTTGGCTTGGCCGAGAAGTAACACCTTTCTAGTCAACCTCGCGAGGCGTCAAATAATTGGTCGAGTGGGCTCGTTGTGAGTCGTCTTCGACAAAAAGATCGACAAGTTCCACCCTTCAAGTTGACACAAGTAGATGTCGACTCGGGGAGTCAGCTAAGTCAAGATCCTTGCTGGTCTTAGCTGCTACTTTGATTGGGGCATTAAATGTAGAAGTACATCCGTCTGTTGCTGACAAATGGTTATACTTTGGCGAGTGAAACACCATAACAGTTGGCCCCTTTCACTTGGAGTCAGCATGAGCCAGGTCCAAGTGAAATGAGAATAGCCTTAGATGGACGTGAGTTGTGCATTAAATGAGAACTAAAAAGTCTCTTCAGAGTAGACATGGCTGATGTCATCATACATTCCTTTTAACTGTCAACGCTCCGATTTTCTTAGCAGATTGTGGGCTATTCAAGGTGAGTGGGCTGCGCCTCGATCTCTAAGATGCCGCTTCAAATTCTAACAATTAATCTTGGCCGTTGGACAAGGTTTGATCCGTTCTTTCAAATTTCAGCAGTTGTAAAGTCAGCTGCCTATATATTGAGCTTGAGCCAAGGAGATGGCGATTACTATTTTTGAAATTCCCCTTAGAGAACTTAAGATTTTTTTCGTCCATATGTTCCGACGATCATTTATATAACCTTCGATGGCATCTGATCCTGTTGATCGACAAGCTCTGCTGGTGAGGTTCTACTCCAAAGTGACCAAGCACAGATGAAGGCGCTTCATTAGAGATTTGATATCCTCAATGAGTATTATTGACCTTTTTTATTTTGATGATGTTTAACAAATAATTTACTACTAATATTGTTTATCTAGTATTTATGTTTTTGTATTTATTGTATAAAACAATACGTTGGAGGTTAGACGGAATTGAGCTTTCACGATCATATCCATTGGAGGATAGGAGTAATAGTGGAGTGAAGCAATACAATTTAAGTCAAGATCCAAGTTCAAGCTTTATCCGTAAGTGTACTGAGTCGAGCTTATTGAAGACCTATAGCTTGGGTAATCTAGTTTAGGAGTTTATATTATGTGTGTTTAATACTCCAAGCTCAATATCATATACACACACAATTTATTGGTTTATTCGTTTTCTTATTTTATCCACAAACAAAATGTTTACAAGCAAAATAAATATTTGTATACATATATGTTTGTTTTCATGTGGATAAATGAGTTTGGTTTAGTGATATAGATATAAAATAAATATACATTCATATACATATTTATTTGTTTCATATTTATCATTTTGTCAAATGCATATATTATGCAAAACTTTATTTTTGCATAATATTGAGTTTTTATTTGTAGACTTCATAACAATATTTTATATCATTTCATTAAGTCTATAAACTCATTCAAAAGTTTTCAAAATATTGTTTAAGTCAAAATATCAAAAACAAGAGATTCATGTTTTGACCAAGTTTTGCAAACGATAATATTTTACAAATGGAATGTGTAAATTCAAAAATTCTTTTTGTAACATGTTTATTATCATGTTTATAAACATTTCCCCAAAGTTTTAAATTTTCTAAATTTATTTGATATTTTTAAAGACACATTAAAAATCAATTTTACTATTTAAATCAGGTTGATAATGTGTTATCAGTTGACTGATGCAAGTGTTCAGTCGACTGCTAAAAACACCTAGAATAGTCAAAAGTTTCTATTTTTCTGTTGGTCGATTGATCAGTCGACTGATGATGTATTCAGTTGACTGACAAAGTCCTTCAATCGACTGATGATGTGTTGTTGGCTTGTAACGGTCATCTCATCAGTCGACTGATGCTATAACGGCTAGTTTTTTCTAGGCTTGTCCTGTTTTGGTTTTTTTGGTCTTTTTACTTTTTTTTTTGTTTTGGGGTCTCTATAAATACCCCTCATACCTTAAACCTAAAATCATCTAATAAAATTGTTTATACAAGTTTATAAAAGTTTAACAAGGGTTTAAGTTTGTTTTTGTGTTTGTTTCAAGTTTGTTTGTGAAGAGATTTTCACAAGAGCAAGAGAAGATAATCTTTGGTGTTTGAGCTTCATTCCATTCTCTCTCTTACTCTCGATCTATAGAGAAGTTTCCCTAAACTCTTTCTAGCTTTATATTTATTTGTTTGTTAATCATTTTTATTAAAGCTAAATTTATTTTAGTTTAGTTTATTTTATTTAAACTCTTTGTTACACACACCATATTGAGTTTATTGTTTTTACATACATAGTATAATTTAGGGTTGCGGGTTTATAACTTAGAGTATGAGCTTTCATTGAGTTCTCATCTATTGTAGAGAACAAATTATTTGTATTTGAGCTTTTATTTGTGAGGTTACTTTGTATTACACAAGTACACCAAGAGGAGTGTAGATGTGAGAGACGTGATCGTTCCCAAGAGGAGTGACGTTGGTAGTAAAGCCTAGTGAGAGGGATTTGTGTAGTTACATTATGAGTGTTTGTAAACATTGATCGGTAAGCGTTAAAAACCAAGATTGTGCAGTATAAACGTTTTCGGATAAGTGTTGAAAAACCGGTGTGATAGTGGATTTCTCACTGGGAGTGGGGAGCGGAGACGTAGGACGGAAGGTCCGAACTACATGATCATATTGCTTGTTTGAGATTGCATTGGCGCATTTACTTTTGTGTTTGTCTTATATCGCCATTGTCCATTGCTCTTTGTGTATATTACCCTATCACATTTGTAGTTTGTTTATTTTACCCTTTGTTTATATTGCTTATCCTTGCTAATAGTTCATTATATTTTTTATTTCCTGGGATAACTTGTTAATTAGTTTTTATTGGTATTAAATCGGATTAGATTTGCATAAACCAAATTCACCCTCCTCTAGGGTGCTTTCAATTGGTATCAGAGCTTAGTGCTCTTTGATTTAAGATTTAATCATCTTGAGTTAAAGATCCAAGTTATCTTTTTTGTGCTAATCTAATTTTAATATTTTTTGTATCTTGCTTGCACATTTTATAATTATAGACTTTTATTGTGCACCTTGTTTAGGCTATGATCCTAATATTGCTCCTAGAATAGATAATTTGTTCTATGACCAATGGTGTTCTAGATTTAATATATTTGTTAGATCTAGACATTTCGATTTATGAGATATTATAGATGAAGTTTATATTATACCCACTATGGAGAAATCTAAGTGGAATAAAAATGATCAAAGAATGTTTACCATGAATAAGCTTTTGTTAGAATTTATGCATAACGCTTTTGATTTATCGTTTTCTAACAAGTTTGTTCATTTTGATAGTGCTTATAATTTATGAAAATTTATAGAAGCACATCAAGGAAACTTGGAGGAAATCCGACGTAGTTTGGTACATTCTTCTTCAAGTGAGTATGGAGCATCATCATGTACATGGGCACTAGGCGATAGTCCTAGTGAGGTTTGCGAGTTCGAATCCATTAATGATTTATCTAGTGATGAACTTGCTTGTGCTTCTGAAAAATTATTGCATGCCTATAACAAATTGTATCATATTTTTTTAGATTTAAAAAGTAAGCATGTCATTTTGAAATCCGATCATGAGAAACTAGCTTCCAATTTTGATATCATTAAAAAAGAAAATATGATTCTTAAAGAAAATAATGATATTTTATGTTTGGAAAATGAAAAATTGAGCTCAACCATTGCTAGCTTATCTTATGAAAAAGATAATGGCTTGTTAGAAGTAGAAGCTAGTAAAAATAATTTAAGTTCATTTATAAATAAATATGTTTGCTCTACTTCTAATGTTAATGCTAATGTGCCTAATGATGAGCTGAATGATGTTAAAAATCATATTACCTCTTTAGATTCAACTCTTAATTTATGCATTGTTAATCATAAAAACTTGTGGATATGTGTGCCAAGTCTAATATAAAATCATCCACTCATTATGCACACATATATAACAAAGTTTACAAGTGCTCCATTTGTGATCGTAAAGGCTATTTATCTAAATTTTGCTATGATGCACAAAAATCCAAAAATAATAATAACAATGCTAATGATCATTATGCATCTCATCAAGTCTCTTCATCATACACACATGAACATGCTCACAATGCTCATCATAAACATGCACATGTGTTTAAATGTGATCTTTGTGGTCGTTTTGGCCATTTGGCAAAATTTTACTTTGATTTGAAAAAGACTTCACCTTTGCCAAATGATTTTATTAGACCATAAAAATTTAAGTGTGATGTTTATGGTAGATTTGGTCATTTGACCAAATTTTGTTTTGATTTAAAAAGAGTTTCTCATTTGTAAAATAATTTTAAAGAACAATCTATTTTTACAAATATTCCACATGCACATCCATATGGTCCACAAAAACAAATGGGTCTCTTTCATTGCACATATTACGATTAGAAGGGCCATTTGAGTGATTATTGTTATGACCAGATTAGTGCACAAAATACGCCGGAATGTGTTCATAACTGGGTTTTAATGATAGTGGTCATATCCCTAAGTTTTTTGGCACCAAGAATGCATGGGTGCTAAAACACTTTTAAACCAAGATTTTTAAAATTTTCATTTTTATTATTTCTTGGTTTTGAAAAATGTGTTTTTGAAATTATTGAAAATGAAAAAAATTAATGAATTATTTTGTTTTCATGTTATTTGTTTTTGATTGTCATGAGAGGTTTGTGTTTGAACAACTCCTGGATTTATTGAGTGTTTATTCCCAAATCTTGTTTACCGAGTGCTAAAAATATTTATATGGGTTAAAGCAAGCTCAAGAGCTTGATATGGTTGCCTCTCATACTTTTTGAAAATCGATGATGATTTGGTTTATGTTCTCATATGGTTTACTTGTGATTTATGATTTTATTTGTTAATTTTTTTCATTTAAAAACTTTTTGCATGATTCTCAAGTTTTCTTTCTTTTGATTTCATAATTTTTTTGATTAGGTTTTGTTTTACAACCAATGCTTTGAGACACATTTTTTTAAATGATATATCTACATGTGTTCTCTATTGTCTTGTTGTATGTGAGTCGTGTTTAGCATATTTTTCATATATGCTTGCTCACATATTTGCCTTAGCATTCATTTCATATATCCTATAAGGCATTTTGATAAGGGGAGCATTCCCTATTTCCATTATTATTTTTTTACTCACCGCGCTTGTAGGAGGGGAGAGCATTCACTCTCTTATCTTTTTGCCCTTTTTGATGTTGTCAAAGAGGGAGAAATATTGTGAGTATGTATTTCTTGTTTATATGCATGATAATTACAATTTATATATTCATTTTCTTTCATGCATATATCTTTTTGTAAATTGTTTGTCATCATCAAAAAAGAGGAGATTGTTAGCTTTTTTATTTTGATGATATTTAACAAAAAATTTACTACTAATGTTGTTTGTATAGTATTTGTGTTTTTGTATTTATCGTAGACAAACAATATATTGGAGGTTGGATGGAATCGAGCTTTCACGATCACATCCATTGGAGGATGGAAGGAATAGTGGAGTGAAGCAATGCAATTCAAGTCAAGATCCAAGTTCAAGCTTCATCCGCAAGTATACTAAGTCGAACTTATTGAAGACCTATAGCTTGGGTAATCTAGTTTAGGAGTTTATTATGTGTGTTTAATACTCTAAGCTCAATATCATACACACACACACACACATACACACACAATTTATTGGTTTATCCCTTTTCTTATTTTATCCACAAACAAAATTTTTACAAGAAAAATAAATATTTGTATACATACATGTTTGTTTTTATGTGGATAAATGATTTTGGTTTAGTGATATAGATATGAAACAAATATACATTCATATACATATTTATATGTTTCATATTTATCATTTTGTCAAATGCATTTATTATGCAAAACTTTTTTTTGCATAATATTGAGTTTTTAGTTTGTAGACTTCATAACAATATTTTATTTCATTTCATTAAGTTTATAAACTCATTCAAAAGTTTTCAAAATATTGTTTAAGTCAAAATATCAAAAACAAGCGATTCATGTTTTCATGTTTTGACCAAGTTTTGCAAAATAATGATATTTTACAAATGGGAAGTGCAAATTAAAAATTCATTTTGTAACATGTTTATTACCATGTTTGTAAATATTTCCTAAAGTTTTACAATTTTCTGAAATTATTTGTTATTTTTAAAGGCACTTCAAAAATTAGTTTTACTATTCAAATCAGACTGATAATGTGTTATCAGTCGACCGATGCAAGTATTTAGTCGACTGATGAAAATGCCTGGAATAGTTAAAAGTTTCTGTTTTTCTGTCGGTTGACTGATCAGTCGACTGATGAGGTTTTTAGTCGACTAACGAAGTCCTTCAGTCGACTGATGACGTGTTGTTGGCCTGTAACGGTCATCTCATCAGTCGACTGGTGAACAGTATCAGTCGACTGATGTTGTGACAGCTATTTTTTTCCAGCATTGTCCTGTTTTGATTTTTTGGTCTTTTTGCTTTATTTTTCTTGTGTTTTGGAGTCTCTATAAATACCCCTCATACCTCAGATCTAAAATCATCTAAGAAGATTATTTATACAAGTTTACAAAAGTTTAACAAGGGTTGAAGTTTGTTTTTGTGTTTGTTTCAAGTTTATTTGTGAAGAGATTTTCACAAGAGCAAGAGGAGATAATATTTGAGCTCAATTCCATTCTCTCTCTATCTCTCACTCTTGATCTATAGAGAAGTTTCCCTAAACTGTTTCTAGCTTTATATTTATTTGTTTGTTAGTCATATTTATTAAAGCTAGATTTATTTGAATTTAGTTTGTTTTATTTAGTCTCTTTGTTACACACACCCACATTGAGCTTATTGTTTTTGCATACATAGTATAATTTGGGATTGTGGGTTTATAACTTAAAGAGTAATCTTTCATTGAGTTCTCATCTATTGTAGAGAATAAATTATTTGTATTTGAGCTTCATTTGTGCGGTAACTTTGTATTATACAAGTACACCAAGAGGAGTGTAGAGGTGATAGACGTGGTCGGTCCGAAAAAGAGTGACGTCGGTAGTAAAACCTAGTGAGAGGTAGTAATTCCAAGCACTTGAGAGACACACGTGAGAGGCCAACACTTGAGGTGAGATTTGTGTAGTTACATTGTGAGTGATTGTAAACGTTGATCAGTAAGTATGGAAAATCGATATTGTATGGTGTAAACGTTTTCGGGTGAGCGTCGAAAACCTGATGTGATAGTTAAGTTCTTCCCGGGAGTGGGAAGTGGAGACGTAAGACGGAAGGTCCGAACTTCATGATCATATTGCTTGTTTGAGATTGCATTGACGCATTTACTTTTGTATTTATCTTATATCGCTATTGTCTATTACTCTTTGTGTATATTGCCCTATCACATTTGTAGTTTGTTTATTTTACCCTTTGTTTGTATTGCTTATCCTTACTAATAATTCATTGTATTTCTTATTTGCTAGGATAACTTGTTAATTAGTTTTTATTGGTATTAAATCGGATTAGATTAGTATAAACCCTATTCACCCCCTCTAGGGTGCTTTCAAGTATGAGTTGATGGCTCCAACGAGGTCAGAGGCCATATATGATCATGGGCTAGAGCGGGATCCGCTCTACTTAAGGCATTTGGAATTTGGCCTGCAGTTGCCCCTGCATTCTTTCCTCCAGCAAGTTTTCATGGTGCTAGGGGTATCACCGGCCCAAATAAAGCCGAACGCTATTTCAAATTTGGTGGCGTTTGTGGTGATTGGCCACCGGCTGGGAATAAAACCGTCCTTGCGGGTCGTGGGCCACCTGGTGACAGTGAAGGTGAACGAAACTGAACCCTACTACCATTTCCAAATGGTGGGGGAAGTTCAGGCTCATAACTGGCCTTCCATACTCGCACAAGGACTGGAAGGAGAAGTTTATATGGGTCATAGTGGACGACTGGAGTTGAGCTGCCCAAACTAGCTCGAGATAAGGAGGGAGGTGCTCCTGGAGGGCGAGTTGTTCGTCGCCGAGAGAGATGCGCTTGATCAGATCAAGGCATATGCTGACTCTCGTTGAGTAGAGCACCTACTGGACAACTCAGTCTTGTGAGTTGCCAATATATCTATTGTGCCTCCCACTGTCAAGGATCAAGAGACGGATTCAGCTATAATCTTAGGGATAACGAAAGCAGTGATGGTGCCAACTTCTCCCTTAGATGATCCCCAGGAAGGGCCGTCTACTAAGCTTGAGAAGTGTCTCCGTTGGGACTTCCCCCTTATGGAGGCTGAGACAGCTGAGAAAGAGCCCGCTCCTACCCTCGTCCATATACGGATATACGGAGGAGGCGACTATGGAGTGAATATGAGGAATAGGAACCTCGGGCAGCAACTGAGATGACTGAGACTAACGCTATTCATCTGGACGAGTCGGCCCCAGGGGAACCAGTCGAGGCTCCTTAAGAAGAGGGAGCCGAGGCTAGAGCCTTTGCTAGAGAAGGAGAGTCATCCGTTCGCCAAAACGAGTCTACTCACCGCGGGAAGGAGCTGGTCGAGGACACGATGCCACCCGAAGGGCTAGAATATCAATTTCCTCACCGCATCGTTGACATTAGAGAAGAAGAATGGGAGAAGATGAGGCAATACCTCATTGAGACTACAATGGTGGCTCTTGATATGGGCAGGAGCCCGACCTAGAGCACCGCTGATCACCATCTCGACGTCAGGGGGATTGTTCTGGGCTCTCGTCGGTCTCAGTCGAAGGCAGTTGAGTAGTTCTGGCTTCCTCGAGATGAGGAGTTTTTGAAAAAGGTTCATGATGTCGGTCTCCAACTAAGCCTCCGCAACTACTTGGTTTGAGGCACTTTGGTGGAGACAGAGTTATAGTGCCGCATAGAGCGGGTTTGGATCACATATCTCAAGCTTCTAAGGGAGGTTACTTCCCTAAGGACCGACAGAGGGGTTGACTCGGAGCAGGCTGCTGAGACGCCAGCCACAAACGCTTCCGAGGTCAACAGGCTCAGGAGGGAGCTTGAGGAGAGCGAGAGGAAGGCCAGGAGAATGTAGGAGGCTCTCCAGGAGAGGGACCGTGCTATGACACTAGTCAAAATAGAGAAGGAGGCGGCGAAAATATATTACTTGTTAGAACTGGGATACAAGTTTAAGGGGGTGAATAGGATTGCTACATAATTTTGACTAACTCAGAATAAGTAGTGAAAATATAGTAAGCGAAAAACTAAAACCAAACTAATACAGGAATACACAAGATTTTTATAGTGGTTTGGATCAAAATTATATGTCTACTTTTTCTTCTTGCGAATGTGCTTCCTCAATATGACAAGAGTTCACCTGAATCACAACCCGATTCAGTAGGCTTCAAAGACCGCACCCTGAAATCTATCCGAAATCAGTTGTTTGACCAACTCTTCACAATGACTAGAAGAAACCTAGTCCTGGCTAGCTAAGTCCTCAAGTTCCCTGGCTTGAGTATGCAAACCCTTAATTACTCCGTCTTGAATACGCCGTCAAACTTACAGGTTTGGATACAACCAACCAAAACAATTAAAATACGAAAAGAACAATCTTACAACACTTTATTAAATTGTTCTTGAAATTGATGAAGATAAATATTCGTGAAGAAGTGGTGTAGCAGTGTAAGCGTAGGGCACTCTTCTTGCTAAATCGAACTCCGATGAAAAGCGCATAGAGAAGAAGTTGAATGTGGCTTAGAGGATTAGATCAACTCTCTCTCTCTAACCTTAGAACAAAGATCTCTCCTTTTTGTATAGTTGCCTCCTCAAATTTCTTTTTAATTATGTTCTCCAACTCCTCTTAAATAGACCTTAATAGGATAGGAAAGAGAATATTAAAATCTGAGTTCCAATAGGAGATCAAATCAATCAACTAACACTGAGATTAAATCTGAAAATCTGTCAAAACGTGTCATAACCATTGATTGTGTGATACAATCATAGATGGTCCATCGATGATCATAGGTGTTTGATTGTAATCCATCCATTGTGTAAATTCTAATTTCTGAATATCTTCATATTGTTGACTGTAGTCCATCGATGGTCCCTACGATCATCGATGGTGGATTGTAGACCATCAATTGTCCGATTTTTGATTTTCTTTCTCCGATTCTTTCTTGTAGTCTATCGATGACTTGCTTGATCATCAATGATACATCTCGACAATTGATGGTTCAAAGGCTGAAATCAACATTCGTGTTAATTTTTGCATCGATTTGAACCATAACTTGTTTCTACCTGTTTATACGTGAAGTATTATCTCACAAACATATCAATATTAAATAAAAATATTATTAATCAAACAAGCGATATTTGCACGAACAATGTTCTACCCAAACAACATTCTAAGAGGGAGGAGGAAAAGAAGTTAAAGATGACAGCAATTTGGGACTATAAGTTACCTTAAACTGGGAGGGGTTTAGAAGAAAGAAAAGTAAGATCAAAAGCTTTTGCGCACCTGACTTTTGTAAAGGGGAGCGGAAGAAGGAAAAGTTTGTCAGAGGGGCCGGGACACGTATTTCCTTTTTAAAAACTGGACAGCCCATTAATTTTGGGCTTCTGGCGTTGGACATAGTGCCTGCACACACCAGACCAAGCCCATCTTCTTCTAGTCCACAATGGCCCATCCCCCAAAGCCCAATAATCAAACACCGCCATGAGAAAATATCTCGGCCGCTTCTCAAACTCGCACGCGCGAACTCTGCTAGGGTTTCCTTCCTCCAAATGTTAACCCCTATATAAACCAAAACCCTAACTCTCTCTCTCCCTCTTTCCTCCCTGCTCCAAATTTTTCGCAGGTGAGGCTCCGCCGTTATAAAAAACACCCTAACCCCGACCCCAGCTATTTCGAAAACCGTAACCCTAACGCCAAATGCCTTCACTCGCCGTCTCCGATCCTCTCTCAGCCTCCCCCGATCTCACCGACTCCAAAAAGATCAAGAAGAAGTCGAAGAAGATCGAGTCCATGGATCTCGACACCGAGAACGGGCACGCGATCGAGGAGCTGAAGTCCGAGAAGAAGAAGAAGAAGGAGAAGAAGAAACTGGATTCGTCGGAGGACGAGACGGAGAAGAGCGAGAAGAAGAGTAAGAAGAAGAAGAGGAAGGCTGATGATGACGACGAAGACGAGGAGACCAAGGAGCTGAGCGGTGGGTCGAATTTGAAGAAGGCTAAGGTTGTTGAGGATGAGAACCCTAATTCTTTGTCCAAGTTTAGGATATCGGAGGCGGTGAAGGCGAAATTGAAGTCGAAGGGGATTGAGGCTTTGTTTCCGATCCAGGCGATGACGTTTAATTTGGTCCATGATGGGTCTGATTTGGTTGGCCGGGCTCGGACTGGTCAGGTAATGATAAATCTGTTCTTTTTATTATTTTGGGGATTGATATGATGTTGCATTTTGTTTTTTAATGCTAATTAGCTATATTTATGGTACATTTGAGGAAATAATTGGTAGGACACGAAGGCTAATTGTAAGTTTGGAAAAAGTTATGTTCATAACAAACACGGCTGTCAGTTTTGGTGATTCAAATGCTGGCATAAATTAAACGTGAATCGTTGATGTTGATTACAATTACATATGGGGTTTCAGTTTCAATTATGTACATTGATTTGCTACTGTAATCCTGCTCCATTGCTGTCTTTTGGTTCTTTGAATAAGAGATTGTATACTACCGGATGTTATATAGATAATTGCATTTGGTTTTGTTCAAAACTGTCATTTTTGATTTGTCTCTGCTTTTAGTGGTCATATATTCGGCATTTTTTACTTGTTCCTCAGCAATGCTGTTGCATTGATCTCTAGTCTTTATTCTATATATATGGATGGGATTGTCTTACTATATCTTGAAGTTATACAGCAAAAGGATAACTTTTATAAGTATTGATATTTCAACATGTAGTTACTTACTCCATGTAGTTACTTACTCTTGTATGAACGTGTATGAGTTGATCTGATTGTCACTGTATAAAGTATTGTAGGTTTGATCCGTAGTGGTTTATTCCCTAATTCATATTGGTAGCTGTTTTAGTGTTTATTAGATGCTTAAACTTTGTTACGGTTTGTGCAGGGAAAAACATTAGCGTTTGTGTTGCCCTTATTGGAGTCTTTAACAAACGGGCCTTTTAAAGCTTCAAGGAAGACTGGCTATGGTAGGACCCCTAGCGTTTTGGTGCTTCTACCTACAAGGGAGCTTGCAAAACAGGTAACGTCTGAATTTGACATGTTTTCTTTAATCTTCTGATGGATAATTAAGTACATCTGGAATCTATACTATTCACAATCATGACCATTTTACTTTCAGGTACATGTTGACTTTGAGTTCTACGGCGGGGCAGTGGGGTTGTCCGCCTGCTGTGTCTATGGAGGGGCTTCCATGCGTGACCAAGAACACGCATTGAAGCGGGGGGTTGATATAATAATTGGAACACCTGGTCGGGTGAAGGTACATTTCTCTATATTTTCTGGAGTTGGTACCTTTTTTTTGCATTGTTAGAGCATCTCCAACCACAAAACCCAAAAACAAAATAGTGTAGTTTTTACACCAAGTTGGTGTAGTTTTTACACCAAATCACTATTCCATCTCCAACCCATTACACTAAATTTTACACCAAAAAAATATTCCTTTTATCATTCTTATCTTTTAATGGGATATGATTGGAATATTTAATTTGTTATAACAAATTTTAAGGGCAAACTTTAAAAAACAATAACTCTTTATCTACAGTGTTACACCATTCCTGGCGCAACACTGTAGCACAACTTTAAAATAGCGCTAAAAATGACGATCGGTTGGAGGAAGAAAACGGGAAAATTTTGCGTCAATTTGGGGAAATGGCGATCGATTGGAGTTGCTCTTAGCTTCAAAGGATTAAATCCTTTTGAATTAGCATTGATGTTATTTGTGTTCCCCTTGTGCAGGATCTTATAGAGAGGAATTCTCTTGACTTAAAGACGTTGAAATTCCGGGTCCTTGATGAAGCTGATGAAATGCTTAACATGGGCTTTGTTGATGATGTTGAGTTTATTCTTGGTATGAAGTGCATACTCAGTTACATGCTTGTCTTCATTTTGATTTGGTCAAAAAGAGAGCACAAGTATTAGTTCACTAGTTGTATTTCCTCTACATATTCTGATGACTGCAATCCTTTTTAATGATTGCATTTTCCATTTCACAATAGTTTTCTCATTTAGAGACACAAGACGTAGTTTTTCTATGTAATTTTTTTATTTTCTGTTTTTGTTTAAAAACAAAGAAGAATGATGCTTCTTAGCAGGGACCATCATTTAAGGGATCTATTTTTGTGCCTCAGAATCAAAAGTTACAAACAAGATTTTTTTTGTATCTTTATATATGGTTCTCTCTTTCACATTTTCCAATTCAGCATAGATTTTAGTAGCGAGATGGTAGATGCTAAAGTAGTTGGCAAATATTCGTTCTACTAAGTGTCGCTATTTATTTGAGCCTTTTCCATCCCAAAGCATATCTCCCAAGTGAGAATAACTCTTTTATTTATTTATTTATTTATTTATTATGAAAACATTAATATCTTCAAAGATCAGCATGCTTGCATGTGGTGGTTTCCTTTCATATGGTCTTATATTGGCTTCAATTTATTATTTTATAGTGGCTTAGCAGAATTCTTTACACTTATTAATGGTTATAAGCCAGTCCAGTTGGTGTAAAAGTTGTGACTGAATATTCCGACTCGTTGTTACTTAACTTTCTGCGATTGTGCCTGGTTACTTTTACTAGCATACTCATGAAATATATCTATTGCTGCTCCTTTGTGTATAGTTTGGAAAAGATGGTCAGTGCATCTATTTGCCCACTTAGATTGTAACTCTGATTAGATTCTCTCTGTCTGAATTTACAGGCAAGGTTGAGGATGTAACCAAGGTCCAGACACTTCTCTTCAGTGCAACATTGCCTGACTGGGTCAAGAAGGTCTCAGTCTCATAACTCTACAATACTTCCATTTGATCTGTTTAAATTGTTTGCTATTATAGAAGCACATTTTGTGTCTTTCGTTTCTTCTGTCATCTTCCCATCATTTCTGCTTTTTAATCAGCAAGCCCTTCTTCCTGTCTCCTCTATTAAGTAATTACTTGATTTGAGCAAGGTTTTTAGAAGCTGATTGGTCTCTCTAAAATGTTACCAGATCTCTGCAAGGTTTTTAAAAGCTGATAAGAAAACTATAGATCTTGTTGGCAATGAGAAACTGAAGGCTAGTGCCAGTGTTAGACATCTTGTCCTACCCTGTTCTCATGCAGCACGTCCTCAACTTATTCCTGATGTCATTCGCTGTTATAGTCGGTCTGTTACTTTTCTGAACATCTTTCCTTTGCATTCTATGTTTTTTTACCTATGAATTTCTAAAATTTTATCTGTGCGACTGTTTTGATACAGAGGAGGTCGTACTATTATTTTCACAGAGACAAAAGAATCCGCATCTCAACTTTCTGGACTGTTACCTGGAGCACGGGCTCTCCACGGGGATATAGCGCAGGCCCAACGAGAAGTAAGTATGGTGAAGTGGATAACGTCACATTGTTATAAATTGGGTTCTATATGCATAGCAAGAATTTCATATTATCAGCTAATGGAAGCATATTTTCTTGTACTCAGCATTATATGTAGTAAATATATCTGCCTTCTATTTTAAACTAATGTTTGACATCATTCAGGTCATACTTGCTGGATTCAGGTCAGGCAGATTCCTTGTTTTGGTGGCGACTAATGTAGCTGCACGGGGCTTGGATATCAATGATGTCCAGCTGATTATCCAGGTTTTAATATTTGAATTAACTTCATATTTTGCCAGATGAAGATAGCTTTTCCAATCAGTTTGTGTTGTCTGTCAAATTTTATGGTTTTAATTGTTGTCACATTCGGCAGTGTGACAACATTTATGCCCAGCTGATATTCAGGTTTTTAATTAACTTCATATTTTGCTTTTGCCACATGAAGATGGCTTTTCCATTAAGTTTGTGTTGTCTCTGTCAATTTTTCTGGGCTTACCTGTTGTCATATTCTGCAGTGTGAGCCTCCACGAGATGTTGAAGCTTATATCCATCGGTCAGGGCGCACTGGAAGAGCTGGTAGGTTAAAAATGGTTTAGTACTATTCTCTTTTTATGTTAATTTTGCTTCACTCACTGTGAAATATATACATTTCAGGCAATACTGGAGTTGCTGTCCTTCTGTATGAACCCAAATTTTCACGTAGTATTTTCAGAATAGAAAAAGAATCTGGTGTTAAATTTGAACACATTTCTGCTCCCCAGCCTGCTGATGTAGCTGAATCAGCTGGTTCTGAAGCAGCCGATGCTATTTCTAGTGTATCTGACAGGTTTGCTCACGTCTACAATGGAGAACTAGTCTCGTTGAAATAAACTCTGGCTGTTGATTTGATTTTTGAGTTCGCATTGTATTGCAGTGTGATCCCAGTTTTCCGCCAACAAGCTGAGCAACTGTTGAGTTCCTCTGGGATATCAGCAGTAGATCTACTTGCTAAAGCACTTGCAAAATCTGCGGTGTGTTCTAATTCTTTTTTTCTCAGTTGGAGGAGTTTGGATGCATGAATTCAACCACTTACATTTGAGCTTTTACTTCTTTTGCAGGGATATACTGACATAAAGAAGAGATCAATTCTTTCATCTATGGAAAATTATGTAACTGTACTTCTTCAGTCAGGGAAGCCCTTTTACACACCCACGTAAGCACTGTGGCCTTAAAATTTCTCATATCAGTTAATTCAATTTTGATGTGCATTGCTTCTTTCATCTATTTCGTGTGTTAATGTGCCAAGTGTACGTTGTTGGTCATCTTATTATCGTTATTATATACGATTGCTTATTGAAGTTGTTGTCGCCAGATTTGCATTCAGCACCATGAAGAGGTTCTTGCCTGTGGAGAAGGTTGAAGGTGTGAAGAATCTTTCTTTAACAGCTGATGGAATGGGCGCAGTGTTTGATGTGCCTGCGGATGATTTGAGCCTGTTTCTCGAAGGTATGCTTATTTCTGATATTAACTGTGTTAAGGTAGTCTCAATCACCAATTAAGATGTATTTTTCAGACTAGTTACCCATTTAAAGCTGCAGAAAAATTTATTAATGTTACATGATATTATGTGTGGTAAGATATATCATGGCCGTTGCTTTTGTGGGAGCCTTTCACAATGAACTTCGATAAGTAAGATTGTGGACTCTCATGCTTTGTTCTCTATTTATTGCTAAATCTACCCCTCACACCCTACACCCCCCGGCCCCGGGGGGCGAAAAAAAAAAAAAAAAAAACCCGCACACCCTCCTTTCACCGCTCTCTCCACAATGTTCTTCGCCTCGAACCCTTGCTCATCTCTCTTTGCATTCATCTACCAGCCTTTGTTTTATATTTTTGCTTTTCAAATGCTTCTTGCTCATGATGGCACGCCCAACTGTCCATTCCCCAAGTCCCGCGGGCTCCTTCCTTTCTGTGTGTACGTGTACGTGTGCATGTTATTTTTTGGTGGGCAATGTACAGTTGTTTTAAACTATATGCGTATATCCCGAAAATGATGGCAATCATATATTAGTTTTAATGCACCACTTTATTTTGGAGAAACTAATCAAATAAATATGATATTTTAACCCTTTTTTATGTACGAAATTTAATTTTTGTTATCATTAAATATGAAACTGTTGCTGATAGTGCAAATAAAGCTGCCTCTGTTGAAATGCTATTTATCAGGGGTTTTCTCATTAAGTATGTATGTATTTGTTATGGTCATCTACCTCAGTTTCTAGCCTTCCGTTTTTCTGTCTTTCTTTGTAAATAATGCCTTTTGCTGAAGTCTCTCTCTTCTATGCTTGGGAATTACCCCATAATAATAAATTATTACATTTTTACTTGTAGAATGTCACTTTGTTTTAGAGGAACTAATCAAATAAATAATGACAAATTAAATGATATAGTATGAAATTAAATCTTTGTTGTCATCGAGGTTAAAACTGTTTTGCTGGTAATGTCAATTAAAGCTGCCTCTGTTGGAAAATTGTTAAGCACTTTTCTCATATATAATACGCATTGTTGTTTAAAAGGACATCATCATCATCCTGCTTGTAAGCCAGGGCTTACTGTGTATCTCTTTGCAATTAAAATTTAAGATCACAATTTTTGGCTGATAAATTACCAAGAAAGGCTGGATTGCCTCTAGTTTAATTTTGTAGCAAGAAATGGGAAGATGTCAATTTTGGGCATTTTTCTTTTTGATACCAAGAAAGCACTAAGTTTTAGCAATTAAAAGTTAGATATATGTCTGCACCCTTGATTTCTAATAAAATTCGGTGTAAAAGTTTGGTTATGGTGTTGATTTGAGATCAGGTCAAGAAAATGCAGACATGGTGACCGTCGAGGTGTTGAAGACTTTGCCGCCCTTGCAAGAAAAAGAGCAGTCAAATAGTCGAGGGAGATTTGGAGGTGGTAACAGGAGAGGTGGAGGTGGTGGTAATCGGTTCTCCGGTGGTGGTAGAAGAGGTGGATTCTCTAGTGGAGGGGGTCGTGGTGGTAGCCGAGGTGGCAGTAGATTCGGCAGGAGGAATTAATTTTATGAAAGAGTTAAAAATATTCTTCATGTAATTGTAATTTTGAGTTATTCTCGAGACGACGATCAAATTAATTAATTATTCGACAAAGTGTGGTAGTGCGGGGAATTTATAGTGCATTGAGTGTACTTGATTTGTGCTCGGCAATTTTTTACGTTTATTTAATGAAATGAAACGAATGATTTATCTTTTCGTATGCTTCCCCTTTACTGAGTTAACAAAAACGATTTTTTCGGGTAATTCATAATGTGGTGTTGCACAAATCTGCAAGAAAGGGTTGATCATTTTTTGTAGTGTTAATTATTGATAGACCCCTTGCGCTATTGACCAATTGTAAATAAAGCCCCTGTAGCTCTCTTTTTGTGGGTAGACCTCCAGACGTATTTTTATTTTTTCTCTCTTAAAAAGTGTTAATTTTCCTACTCTTAAAAGAATCAGAAAGGTTTTGAGGAGGTGGATAGATCATAGACCCTCCATAGTTTTATCGGTTTTAATAGACCCTAAATTGCTAACTTTTCTCTTAAAAAGGTTGAAAAAGTTCAACGAGGGGTCTATTCGTACTTGGTCAAATAATACGAGAGATTTATGGGCGCAAAATGAAACTACAAATAAAACTACATGGCTCTATATTTAAGGGACCAAAGGTATATGGTGTATATTTAGATAATGAAAAATCTAAGGTTTTGGCTCTGGTTTGCCAGAAACAAACACTAAACAGCTTCCGGCGCGGTGCGCTGTGATCTTTCATTCAGGTGACCGCACTGGAAATTGAGTAGCACCCAAATCTTCGAACGGTATATAATAGTTTCATGATAATTTTTTGGTGAAAGTAGGCGAAACTTTTGAGATATTAAAACGACTAATTACTTAAACCATGGATTAGTTAGAAAACGGGGTGACTAAATTACATGATTTATATGTTGGGAAACATAAACATCGTCATAATCGAAGATTAACCTCGTTGAGGTGTCAAGAACATGACCAAAGCAGTGGCGACAGCATGACTAAAAATCTAAACGCGCGTGCTAAAACCTAATAAAGTAATTGAATCTCTAAATATTTTTCTCTGTCACCTCTTTACTTGCTAGGTTGTCTGTCCCCTCCTGTTTGCTTTCCTTTGATATAAGTCGCTCACCGCCTACCGAACAAAATTATTGGACTCACATGGTGATGACGGGGTCAACAATCGACCCAAGGATAATGAAGATTACACTGTTCATGCCTGAAGAAGATTGGGTTACTGATCTTTGAATAACAAGTAGAAATAAGCTTCTGACAAAAAAGATAAAATAGAAAGATACCTATTTCTTCTGTTCAATTCGTAAATTTTCTTGAAATCTAGCTTGCATTTTGAAATTATAGAATGGACATGCATGAACTAATAAAAAAAGAAAAAGAAAAAAAGGACAAAAGAAAAAAAGAAGAAAAGAAAAAGAAAAGAAAAGAATACCTTAAGGAAAAATTGTGTTAAGCCCTAAAAATAAACTTTTCATGTGACCTAGCCCATCGTATTATTTTCTTTGTATATTAGACCCGAATACATTGAGTTTATGTGATTCAACCCCTATTTACACTTCCAAAGAGAAAAAAATCCAAAAAAATTCCAAAAATAACCCTCTTCTCCTCCTCCTCATTTGTCTCTCTCTTTTTTGCATGAAGACCACAACTGCTCTTACCTCATCTCCTCCTCTTCTCCTCTCCCCTGAACCTTACCTTCCTCCTCTCTTCCCTCCTACTACTCTTCCCCTTTCGACCCCACCGTCTCTCCTGTTTCCCCCTTTACCACCACTGACCTTGACCGCACCCTTCGACCCCATCGTCTTAGGCAAGCCTTGAGAAGGCTTAGAGGAGGAGGAGAGATGGCCAGTGAGATGGAAATAGAAGAACATGCGTAGGAGTATGAGAGAAAGAAGGAGAGGTTGAGCTCATTGAGCTAGTGAGGTCCATGGTGAAGGGAAGTAAATGGAGATCAGGAGGATGTATGGATGGATTTGGTGATAGAGGATGGTCTGCAAGAGGTGTAGAAGGTGGCTAGGAGATGAAGGTCAGGGTTGGAGCTCGGATCTAGTGGCTAATAAAGGAGGAGGAGGATAATGAGTGTTTTGGGATATATGTGTTGTTTATTGAAATGGTTGTGAGATGGATGGTTAGCCTGCAAGTTAAAATGATATTACTTGAGCTAAAAATTTATGAATGCCAAGTATTTGAAGAAATGCTATGAGATGTTCCCCCAAAAATAAAAATTTTGATTATTTCTTTGATGAAGTTAATGTGATTTGATGAACTACTTATGGGACTAGTGGGGCACAACTTTTGTGAATGCGAGATGTAATATGTGTTATGATTGTGTTCTTTTGGAACTGCACATAATGTGTTTGTTGTTTTGTTTCAACCAGACAACTTAGCATATGTTGAATTCAATGGTTAAGAAATAGATTACTCTCATTATGAAAATCATAAAATTGTTTATATCTATACAAATGGAAAAAAATGAAGTATAACTCACTTGAGATGACTGTCCATTGACCTTATTTTGTTATGTTTTGTGTCATTGTATGCAGTACATGTTAACTTTATCCGGTACGTGTTAACTCTATCTACTATCTATTAATTTTATCATGTACCTATTAGTTATATTTGATATCTGTTAACTTTAACCAGTAACCGTTAACTATATTTGATACATGTTAACTTTAGCCAATACTTGTTTTAACTATATCAAGTACCTTTTAATTTTAGCCAATACATGTTTTAACTATACTCAATACCTTTTGACTTTAGACAGCACCTACTAACTATATCTAGTACATGTTAAATATTTTTATATATGGTCATGTTGGCTCTAATATCTGTTTGCTTAATATTTATATGTGGTCATGTTAGCTCTAATATCTATTTTCTTATTAATTAGCAGGTGATGATAAATTATCCAATATATAAATTATAAGTTACCTTTAACAAGTATATGTTATAGTTATCAGTTATAAGTGATACTTAACTAGAGCAATTTATAGTTAGCATATGCCTATTATAGTTAACATATACATGTGATACTTAACAAGAACTGGTTATCATTAATAGGTACTGGGTATAGCATCTCCTAACCGGTTATAGTTAACATGTACATGTTATAGTTAACATATACATGTTATAGTCAACATATACATGTGATACTTCCCAGATCAGTTTATAGTTAATATGTACCTGACAATGGACTCTAGTTGTTTGCTTCACTCTTATCAAGAACCTGTTATAGTTAACATATACTTGTGATACTTAACAGGAACATGTTATTTGGAGTAGTATCTCCTCACCGAACTCGCTACCATCCTTAACTTGGATTTTTGGAGAAGTATGTTAAGTGGGTATATGATGTGGCAGTTTGGAGATTGCTTGCAAATTATCTGATGAAATGCAAAGAGAGATATGTGAGGTCTCTATAAGTTTTAAAACTTTGATTTAGAAACATGACAGAGAGGTTGGCAGAGAGGTTGAATTGGTCTTTACTGGAGAAGGTCCAATGTTTGTTATCACAGAGTGGTTTGAAGAAGATCTTTTGGATTGAGACACTTTCATATGCGAGACACCTCACTAATAGGTTACCTTCATCTGCGATTCAGGGAAAGACTCCTATGGAGATGCGGTCGAAAGAGTCAGCACACGACTATGATCAGCTCAAGGTTTTTGGGTGCCCTACATTTTATCATGTGAAGACTAATAAATTGGAACCTCGAGCTAGGAAGATCATATTTGTGGAATTCAAGCGTGATGTTAAAGAATACAAGCTTTAGGATCTAGTTGAGAAGAAGATTATGCTGAGTAGAGACATCACTTTTGAGTAGAGACATCACTTTCGGATGAACAGTGTCAGCTACAGTATCGATAACAGGGTTTGCTACAATACCTGAGAGGAGAGAGAGAAAAGAGAGAGAAGAAGAAGAAGAAGGGGGGAGAGAGAGAGAGAGAGAGAGAGAGAGAGAGAGAGAGAGAGAGAGAGAGAGAGAGAGAGAGAGA
>BQKN01066646.1:270837-315006 GCA_022839385.1 Asparagus kiusianus | reverse complement strand
AGAGAGAGAGAGAGAGAGAGAGAGAGAGAGAGAGAGAGAGAGAGAGAAGTTTAGATTCTAGATCGCTCGGTTGTCCGATTGCAGTGATTCAAAAATCGTTGTCTTCAGAATAACGATGCCATCGAGGGTATGATACTGATTTCTTTACAGGAGTTAGAGATTTTTGGTGAGAAGGGTTTTAGGGTTTTTGTAAGAACTATGAATTTTGATACTAGTTAAAATATTTTTTGGTATTTTAACATATTTAATTATACTTTTTAAAAAAATATTTGTATTTTTCTCGACCTTCTAGAATTTTCTATGATTTAAAAATCTGATTATATATTTATTTAAATGATTTTGATATTTATAAATTTATTTTGTGCGTTAAAAATTTTTGGAATTAATTTATTGTGTTATCGATACTATTATATATTATTTTAAATAATATGTTGTACTATTAATATTATTACATATTATTTCTTCGTATAATACTTTGTATTATTAATTATGTATTATTTATATAATTTGTTATATTATTTCTACTGTTACATATTATCTATCGTATTACTATAACTGATACGTTTTACTCTGTGGATAATTATCCCATAATTATTTGATTTTAAATATAAGTAAATATATTTTATTTATTAATTATTCTTGTTTAATTGTATAATATAAGTATATTTCGACTATTTCGTATCAACTGTTATATTAACACAACATGTACGTTTTTATTTGTAGATAATTATTCTGTAATTAGATTAATTTTTAAATACCCGTAAATATTTATTTTAAGTATTTTTGTTTTAAACCCTAACCCTAATATAATAGTATATATATTTCACTCTTCCTCTCTCTCTATCTCTCTCTCGTATTCACTTCCGTCGCCACCCCCTCTTCTCTCTCCTCAACCCCGGTCTCCGCCGCCTCCACCTTGTCGGCCCAACCCGCGACGCCACCAAGCCCTGACTCGTGTCACCCGACGCCCCAGCAGCCTTCTCCGACCACGTCACCTCTCCCCTTCGTCATGCCGTCAACCTCCACGCCCTCAGCCTGCCCTGATATCGCCCAGATCCGCTCCACAACGCCCCTCGTCATCGGACAGCCGCTGAGCCACCTCCCTATCGCGCGACCACCCCCATCGGTCTCCCCTCTCTCCCCGCTGTTCGCCACCTCCGTCGAACCTCTAACACCCCGACGCCTGCAGCCGCCGACCCGCTGTTCGCCGACGAACTCCGCCACTCAGATCCGACGCCGATCTGCTCTAGCCGCCGCCAGTTCGTTGACCCCGCCCCTAGCCGAACTTCGACGCCCTCAGCCACCCAACCGCTAGATCTGCCAGCCGCCAGCTCCGTCTTCGCGGCCACCCCCTCCAGTAACCTTCTGAGCCGCCGCCCTCTGAGCCGTCGCTCCATCAGCCACTCCCCTGCCGAACCCGAGCCGACACGTCGTCCCCTCGAACCTGCTGCCCGAGATCACCTTGACGCCGTTGATCGCTACCCCATTGCCAGACAACTACGCTCCCTACATCGGATCTGATCTCGCACGTCGACGTTGACATGTTCGATGAATACACCAAGATCCCGCGTTTACCCTTGTTTCTTAATTAATGGTTAATATCATGTTATTATGATAATTAGATGTAGATAAATTATTTTATGGTTAATATTGTTATTAGTATGATGATTACATATAGTTAACTTATTATTGTGGTTAATATGCATTTTTGAATATCTACGTGGAATGATGATTATGAGCGCACGGTAAAAATTAGATTAATAATATTGTTAATCATATTTTTAAGAAATTACGAACATGAAATGATAACTTATGTATTAAAATTAGAATTTAAGAAATTTTATCGAAAAGGAATTAATTAAGGGAAATTTATAAAATAGGAAAATGTTACTTTTTATGCAGAAAGGAATTAATAATATATATATTACATAAATATTTTTGTTTAGTTATAATGAGAAATAGTTTTAAAGAATAATTTTGGAAAAAAAATATTTATTATTTATGATCGTATAACTGATAGTCGTAGAGCGTGACATTTCATGTGCAAAACAACATTGGTTTTTAGTTTTTTTTTTACCATATTATTGTATTAGAGGATACTTAAGTATAGATAACTTGCATGAGAAGTTTGGACATCTACACTACCACATTTTAGGCATATGGGGACGGTTGTGAACCGTCACTCTAGGCATGAAAACCGTCACACTAGGCCTATGGGGACGGTTCAACATCCGTCTCGTTTACAGCCGTGCTCTTAGGTCTAATGGGACGGTTTATGCTCCTAGTGCAACGATTTGTAAAGTGTCATCCTTGATACCATAAGGGAACGGTTGTGCTAAGGGGTCGGTTCTTAGTTTAGAGCAAGTGGAACGGTTGTATATCAAGGGGAACGGTTTTTAGGTTCTAAGCAACGGGAACAGTTTGATAACAAGGGGAACGGTTTTTAGGTTCTAAGCAATAGGAACAGTTTTATAGCAAGGGAAACGGTTTCTATGGGGACGGTTTTTATAACAAGGGGGACGGTTTCAAGCTTGACCTAAGAGGACGGTTATATTGTCTATTGGAACGGTTTTGTTTGTGATCTATGGGGACGATTTTTATACCAAAGGGGACGGTTTTCATTTTTTACTGATCAAAACAAATCACCCAGATATCACACATCAGTACATCACATAAAAAGAAACAATAGTCCAAGTTTTACACACAAACTAACCAAACTTTAGCCTTAATATAATGAACAATTCATTACAACGAAGAACAATATTATAGCAATAGGATTGAGATAATTCTTCACAAGTTTTACACACAAACTTACCAAATTAAGCACATATCACAAATCCTCCATGATTAAAACAAAGAGCTATTACTTAATCAAAAGGTCAAAATGTCTCTATTGAGACGATTAAGTTCTAAATCTTCACAACAAATAAATCCCCCAAAGAGCGACAAGCATGGATCTTCAGATGTTTTCCTGCATACATCAAGATAAAAAGATGAGTAAGCACAAGTAGAATGAAATGCACTGTAATGGATTCAGAGCATCCATTCCTACTTTGATCATTACAAGGTGATTTGTCTATGGAAACATGTGTTTTGCCCTCCTGTTTTAATGAGCAGCATTTCCTTGATATAGGAATGTGTATTTTGTGCAGATAAGCAAGCCTCAGTGATTTGAGGGTGCTGCATTGTTACTTGGGTGTCCAAAATGATTTATTATTGACTTTGATTTCCGTACGAAACTTGAGGAGAGTGCTAAGCAGTTTTTGTACTTGATGATGTCCTTGTGATCACAAATGAGTGTTTGGTTGGCAGGAGATAGAGTTGTAGCAGTAATTAATATATGTAGATTAATATCTTTCGTTGCAGGCCACGTATTGGTATATATAACTTCATTATTAATAACCAAGAGATCATCCCAAAAAAAATCCCATGCATCATCAGCTTCACCTTGAGATTTGAGTTCTTCTAAAACACCCTGCATTAGCAAAATTTATATTTAGTTGCTATGCATGTTATATGAAAATTAGGACCTAAAAAGCAATATATGAATATTAATATTTAGGGAATATGGCACATACTATCAAATTGATTGTTTTCTCTCCTTGTGGATTTATCTTCTTTTTACGAGTCTCAATAAACATTTCAGCTTCACTTGGAGGTCTTCCCAACTCATTTTCCTATAATAAAGACATGATAGTTAAAATATTGATAAATACATTAAAAACGAACAAAAATATTGATAAATCACCGGTTGTTAATAAGGTAGTCGTCTCTCCACTACTTTTTTGGTAGAAGAGGATCCAAATTCCCTCAACGCAGCTATCACTGTCATTTGCTCAAATGGGTAACGAAACTGACAAGCTTTGAAAGTAGTGATCTGTTTTTAAATTGACTTTTCCTTCATAATTCTAGAATTTTATAAAGATCTGAGTAATATACAACTCACATACAGCAACATAACCCAATCAAAACTGCACAATTGTTTCTATGAAGTTTTTCAGTGAAACTATAACTCTCGAGCATCATCCTTATGTCGTACACCAGCATAAACGCAACAACTTTAATTCAAAAGTATCAGGATAATCTAAGTTTCAGAAAACTAAGAGATACTGCAAGTTGATAATTTCATGGATTAGGATACATAACAAGGCCTACCAATCTATTTTAATACCCAAAAAGTACCAGATCTGAAGAATGTCCATAAACGTAAAGGGAAAAAAATGATTCATGCTTTTTACATAAAGAGGGTTGTTAAGAAGGGAAAAAGCTTACTCGCGATCAAAGAAGTAAGAAGCAGCAACAATCATCTCTTGTACTCCATCGTTATCAATGTCTGCAATAACCTACACAAAGAACAAAGTTTAAACAATGAACAATACAAAAGAAGTGTTAACAAGTGATACTTACTGGGGTGCAGAGGATGTGTGAATCTATGTTTACATGGTCTTCCAATTTCTCGTGTTTCTCCTCCATCCATTCCTCATCTCCCCATATGGACGGATCAACATAATCATCATAATCATAATTATACTCATCTGGAAGCTCTTCTGCATCCCGAAATAAATCAAAAGATGCATCAGCTTCTTCCTCTAGATGTGAACGGTTTTCTGCACCTGCTGCATGCATCTCAGCTCCATCTTTCGCATGAGAGCTGGAGTTTTCATCTTGACCTGCTTTTGAGTCAACTTCTTGAAGAAGCCTCCTTTGAGAGTGTACTGAATTTTCCACCTTAACACTTTCTGATGACAAATCAACAGACGTGGTGTTCTCAGGATTATTTGCTAACCTCTTGTCTTGCTCTGTTTGAACTGGCTCATCTTTGCTTCCATCCTCTGGTTTAGATGCATTGATTATGGAATCAGTGTTAACAAGCGATGATGTAGAAGAAATGTTTACTGAGGAGACAGTAACATCAGGTGTCAATGTAGAAGAGATATTCACTGAGGAGCCAGTAGCATCAGGTGTTGATTTAGAAGAAGTATTTGCGTAGGAGCTCGTGTTCCCATCTTTATCTGTCCAAACCACAATAAGCTGATGTTTAGAATATCATGATGTTTAGAATATCATAAATCTAAGCAGAAAATTATTATGGCAGCAGACAATATCTCAGGAATTATCATCTAAAATAATTGTATATATACTTAAATTTCATAAATAACTTGCTATTGTACTATAAAACTAAAAATTAGAAATCCTGTCTAGCTAATTGGGATAGAAGAAAAGATATATTTCCTTGATTTATTTATACTTTCCCTACTTCAATCATTACATCAAGCACCACAATATAACTTATCCTATTAATGTAAGAATGGATATTTTTGTGCATGAATATCAAATCATCAAAATAAAAACTGAGTGTGGATTGTATAGATAGCTTACCAGAAGAAATGTTAGTTAAGTAGGAGTATTAATACAGTAGTATACCTTCTACAATTAGATAAAAATTGGATGAAAGTGGCTAGCACGATCATGTCAGAACCATTACAGATGGAAGACATGGCCATGGTAATTACTTACGAGATACTGGAATTGTATCAGAAGCCTCTCGACCAAGTGAGTCATCGTGTACATCTGGATGTGAACGGTCCACGTGATCTGGATACAACCCAACATACCAGTTCTTATGAACTTTTCTTCGAGGTACCTCTAGTTTATCAACCATCATATAGCCTGAGACCCTGCATAACAATAGAATTGATCATCATGCGTTAATTTGTAATCTTCACCGAGGAATGGACTATAGCCACTTTACCTGAAGAAATTAACTACACCATGTAGGTAGCCAAAGCTATTTCTCTCGTACCATCCTTATCGATATCAAACAAGAGAGGGCTAGAATGGACAGTTGATTGATGGAAGGCAGGCCATCCTAGAAAAATATGATAGTTTTTCAATAAGTTGCTTGTTATTTATCAATTAAGAAATTGATCCCGTATATGACGATTTAACTAAAATCAACGGCAGATGACCATGAAGAACATAATCTGGCCTCATGCAAAATTGGTCAATTGGTACTTGAACAAAAAAATTATAGGGTATATTCAATAAATGAAGCTGAACGAAGAAATGATCGGTAATAAATGAAGTATCTACCAGATTACTTAGGAGCTCATACTCATGTGAAACTTGAAGAGAAATATATCATATCTCGAAGTAACCGATACTAATTAAATGCGATAATAAGAAAGTGAAGGTATGAGAAAATTAAGCCACACCTGAAACTTTATCTCCATCAGTCCCTTCCAGCACTTCCAAGTAATGAACAAATGATGGCACCACTACCTCAAGCTTGCCATCGCTAAAATTGCAAATAAAACAATGCACGTCAGCACATAACCTCAAACAATGAATCACGTGTATAGAGTAAAACAAATCTTTTTACCTATGAATGTCAGCAACCAAGGGAGTGGCGTAAATGCTTGAGCTAACCTCACTCTGCCATCTCAATTCCAGATGCCTCGGGCATTTGGAGTTCAACAAGGAATCCTCGTCTCTACAATCAGAAAGTGATGTGATGAAACCATCAATCGTTACATCTTACTAGACAGCTCTTTGCAGATTAATTCAGTCCTAGACCAAACGCATGCTAATGTTAAGACTTAAGATCAACCCCTCAGATAGGACCAAAAGCACATAAATCGTAAATTAGATGCCTTGCCCATTATGGGTTTTACTTGCAATAATATAGAGAAGAAGAGCACTAAGATAAAAAAGATTCAATTTTGACTGTCCTAACATGAAACTAGAGTGAAGGTAGACAAATTTCAAGAAGCAGCTCTATATTTCTTAAACGTAACCCCCCAAAATTAACTAAATTGACAGGCTCAAGGTTCCAGGCCCAAACTTTAATCACGACAACACTTCAATCAGCGTCCCCTTCATCAGATTCTGATCCCATCAAGTTTGGAACGAAGAAAGAAATCTAAATCAGGGGCAAAAGGAGAAATAAAACTTACAAGTTTTGATAACTGAGCAAATCATCACTAGCTTTGCGTTCTCAAAACTTGTTTTTCTTCTTCGTCTCTTCCTGTTTAGAATCTGAGGCGCCATGGATCGGAATAAAGGAGGAAGAGATAACTAAGAAGGAGAAGAGAAGGCCGGTGAGCGGCCTCATTGTGGGGGGTGGGGGGGGGGGGGGGAGAGGGGGACAAAAAGACACTATATAGGGCTTTCTGTTACAAGCAAATAGATCACGACAGTGAGGAGTTATTTCAGGCTGCGATCGGAGATGGAGGACGAGGTGGATCGTCGACTCCTTCTGGATGTTGCAATCGGCCAGGTTTCGGCCATCCTCGAGCTGCTTTCCCGCAAAAATGAGCCGCTGCTGATCCGGAGGGATCTCGACACCATCGAGGTTGGCGTGGAGATGTGTGGGGAGTTCGAGCAGAGGAGGATGAGAGGCAAAGGAGGAGATCGGGAGATGCTGAAAGAAGAATTGGGGATTTGAATGATTTTTAGGGTTTTTACATGGCGGTCGCGGGGGGGGGGGGGGGGGGATTGTGGCGCTATGTCCCAAAACCAAAAATGAAAATCTGATAAACCGTCTCTATAGCCCATTACAGAATTTATTCGCAAAACTAATTCAAGCCTAACGCTATATTTTAAAGCGTTGCCTTAGACTCTATTGTGACGGTTGGAACCGTCACAAAACTGTTTCCTTAGATAGCTAAGGGGACGGTTTTAAACCGTCCCTAACGAACCGTCCTCGTAGGCCTATTTTGTGGTAGTGCTAGTAGTAAGATAATAATGAAGACCCTTATGTATGCATTTATGCTGTAGTAGACTGTTCATGCATTTTATGTTTCATTATAGTTCTTATTCATGCTTCATAAACTTGTTTAATCTTGTTCAACATGCCGTGTTATTATTCATTATCTTTGATGTGTTGAGAACCTTAGCAGTTTATGACTTAGTGGCCTTGTACGTCATGAACAGACTTAGTGACATGTGTGAGTGTGTTGACTGAGTTTAGGTGGTGAACCGAGGTTAATAGGGATTATGATTATTGACTTAGAAAATAAGGAGAGTTGGGATGGGGAATTCTTAGTTCAGGTGATCGGATGTGTTTGTTGATTATTTCCAGGCTCGCACCAACGATATTCCTGTGTAGCGCTTGGGTGGGTTTGAGGTACAGTGATATTGTGCTTGTTGATTATTTTCAGGCTCGCACCAGCGATATTCCTGTGTAGCGCTAGGATGGGTCTGAGGGGAGCAGTGAAGTGTTGCGCGTAGATGATTTGTGAACAACCGATTATTCGAGAATATGAGTTTCGACTATAAGTGAGAGGTAGACCAGTGACCTGTTATAGGATGGTTAGCTACATGACCTTGTTATTTGAATGTTTATGGGTTCTTGTGAGATGTGGACCAGTTATATATCTTTTCATACCTAGATCATGATTAATATTTAATTATCTATAATTTGAGACATATGGTATATACATGAGAGTTTCCTTGTTGGGATTATTTCGCTTGACGTACTACGTCTCTTGTTGTAGATTTTTAAGTATTAATTCCATCTAGTGTATGACATTGTTTCTTGGATGATTTCTGATCGCTAGCTGCAATACCTCGTTACCCGTTTGGTTTTTGGATTCTTCTGATTATTATATTTTAGTAGTGGATTGCATTTAATTTTGTTGGATTTCTTTCCAGTTGCACGTTCTTTTATCATTTAGGTTATCGTATCGTTTTTCACTTTGGGTTTTCCTTTTTTTTATTTTGTGGGGTCTTGCCGTGTGCCATGCACGCTGACGTACACCTGTTTTTTTGGTGTACATCAGACTTAGAGGAAGAACAGGTTTAGCAGAAGCCAGAGGATTCTCAGCAGGAGTGCCTTGTAGACGGAGCAAAAAGAGTCGAAGCCTAGTCTTTTCATTTATTAGTTGATGGTTCCAGTTTACTTTTGTAGTTCTTTCCATTCCTGCTTGATCGATGTATTTTATATTTTTTCAGTATTCATTTGTTCACTTTGTATAAAGGCATGTTGACCCGAATACTATGTCTTGGATGTTATCCCATTTGTGATATGATATTTTTATTCTGAGTTTGTCTATTATATTCTTGCTATCTGTGATCGGGGACCTGTGCCTTTGCATTGTATTTATTTCCAAACGCTTAGCGTATTAGGTTGAGGAGAAATGTTATTTTTATTTATTCTCCTTAATCTAATACGTCGCGGGATTGTTCACGTTCCGATTCCTGGGTATTTTGGGAAGCGGGACGTGACAGTTTTTGTGCCATATAGGTAACACTGTATCTTTCTCTTGTGATTTAATCCTCAAATTCAGGTGTAACTTGGAGGGATTGTACTCTTGATTCATAATAAAATATTTCTCTCTGGATTGCCCCATGGACGTAGGCACGTTTTGCTGAACCACGTTAAATTTTGGTGTTTGCTTGCTTGTGGTATTTTTATCGGTGCCGTTATTTGTTTAATATTTAAATTTCGCAGATTAATCTATATAAAATTTCTAACAGGCTTTTGATATAAAAAGAAATATGTTTTCTAGGGTTTTTTAATCAGAGAAAAGAGATTGTTTTGAGCATTTTGTGAGGAAGATTATTGTGAGGGAGTGAGAGATCATTGGTTAGAGTTATTTTGAGATTTTGTGTGAGTTGTAACCCGTTTTTCCCCTCCATATAGTGAAATCTTCCCATCTTCTCCCCGTGGACGTAGGCAATTCGCAGAACCACGTAAATCTCTGTGTTTGTGTATGATTTTGGCCGTTCTTTATGAATTGCACTCGTTAGTTGTTCTCCTCTCATTGCTCGACGACTCGTTTGGTTTGTGCGCACGCTTCCGCCGACGCGCAACAATTTGTGCTAAAGATATGTGATTTTAAATTTGGATCCTCTTCACTATTTTTAATCTTAATAATTAATTATCTAACGGGTGATTATGATATTTTTAAATCTAATGTTCATCGTATCTACACGATTTACCATATATGAAAATGCTGCTGTAGATAATGTTCCTATTTAGGATACACAATTTTTTTAATGGGGTAGATGTATTTATTATTATAAATTTCTCGTTATGAGTGGTGCAACTGTTGCTCCCACGAGACTGATCGACTGCAATGTTTGCTGCAATTTTTTATACATTTGTAAGTCCGTTTACTCTTACCAATTACAAAGTTGCATAAACATAGAAATATAAGTCAGTTTCATTATTAATTACAATTTTAAGTCCATTAACCAGACCAATGGGAGTAAGGAAAGCTGTAGGAGGTCATAGGAACGCAAACTTGTTAACAATCAAAGACGAACTGATCCACCATGGGTAGCTGATGTGAATAAAATACAAATGTTACAAGTGCGCAATAATTAAGTAATAGTATTTAAAAATATTAATCCACAGAGAAGATGTTTATTAGAAAGAAATTATATTTGGGTTCTTAAATTACGTAGGAAAAGAATGAGAGTTTCTAGTGTGTTTTGGGTTGAGGGTTGTCATAAAATAAAAGGCTAAAATAAAAGGAAGAGCGAGAGAAAGAGAAGAACAAATTAAAAGAAACTTAAAAAGGGAATCAAATCCAAACATGAAGCAAATAAAAAGATGAAGGAAATCAAGATAGAAGACTAAGAATCTAGGATTGGTTCCACTAAATAATTTCAAATTGAATATAAGAATTACTCTCTTTTTATTCTTATATTTTTTAGAATTATTATGCATAGACTATCATGTTAATAAAAACAAGCAAAACCTATTAAAACAATTCAAGCAATATTATCATTCATGAAAAGCAAACAAACAACTAGATAAAAATCACAGAACGAAAAAAATACACTATTAAACTATTTAAGATAAGTATTGCTATCAATTTTTTTCTATCAATTAGTTCTCTAATTGATTATCCTAAGCACGATCATTTTAAGCACAAAGACAGTAACTTAAAAACCCAAGAGGAAATTAAACTAGTTTCTTCTAATGTTAAAACTCCTACAACAATTAGCTATTCATATTGAAAAATAAAAATAAAGAAATTAAATCTATAGTATAAAGCATAAAAAGAGCAAGAAAATAAATCTAAACTACAAAGTAATAAAAAATAAAATAAAAATTTACTCTATAAAGCATTAAAAGAAAGAATAGAAAATCTACACTATAAAATATAAAAGAGTAAGAAAATAAATCTACGCTACAAAGCATAAAGGAAATCTACACTATAAAATAATAAACCTAAACTACTAAACATGAAATTAAAAGTAAGAATTTAAAACTTAAAATTAAACATGCAAAACTAAGCAAAAAATTAAGAGGAAAGAAAACTTATATTGCAAGGGGTTGACCTCTTGAGAAGTAAATTTTCTTCACTAAAGGAGAAGAAAAAAGAAAACTAAAAAAGAAAAAAAATTGTATTTATTGTAAATGAAAAATTTACAATTTAGAAGGTGTTCTCAATTAAGAGCAAATCTCCTTTCTAAAATAGAGTTTACAAACTTTTCTATATCTCTCACCTTCACTTTCTACCCCTATTTATAATCTAAAACAACTATTATTGGCCTTTGGATCAATTTTGAGCTTAAGAAACTAAAACCAACCACTCATTACATTCTTTTCAGCACTAATCGATTAACTTTGTTACTGTTCTATCACTGCTTTACTAAAATGACCATATCTTGAGTTCTACAATTCTGATTTGGCTCAAAATTAATTTGTTGGATTCGTAATTGAAAGATGGACAATATTATATAGTTCTTAGCTAGACCAAACAAACATGTCCTATACATTTACACTTAAAATACATTACAACACATCCAATGATGAGCTACCATGATCATTTTTGCTCTAATTTTTGCTCTAATTTTCTTGGGCTTTTCTTGGCTTCCTCTAGACTTCTAGTAGGCTTCAGGTGGAATTATATAGGGCTACTTTTAGCTCTTATTTGATAAATTATTTATTTCCTACAAATTCATAAAATAATTGATATTAGCAAGTATATTTATTCAATAAAATAGATAATGATGGTATAAAAGTGTAATAAAATGTACTGATCAGCAGCGTAGATGGTGGTAAGAGGACCTACTGATATTCTTATTAACACTCCCATGTCCAAAATTCAATCTCGTTTGCCTAATCTGGAATGTGTTAGTCTAAGTGTGTAGACCCAAAGCTGAATCAAAAAGACGAAGAAAACATGATTAACGCGGGTCGGTCGACCGACGAGGTGGATCCGGTCTACCGTGACGCCTGTAGGAAACTGAGAAGAAATCCTCACTCTGTCTGGTCGACCACAAGAGCTGGTCCGGTCGACCGTGAACGTGCACCAAAATCCTGTAGAAATTTGGCGCTCTGGCCGGTCAATTGCGGGACGTGACCCGGTTGACCGGAGTCGGGTTTTGCTGTTTCCAAATCTATTTAGTATTCTGTTTTGATCTGGGATCCTATATATACCTAAGTTATTAGAACACGTGAAAAATAGGGTTTTGAGAGGATTCTTTCAGAGAGATCTCAGAGAGATAAAAACCTATTTGTGGGCATTGTAATCTTCTTCAATTAATCAAAGAATTGTATGGTGTGGCTCCTGAGGATGTAGGCACGTTGCCGAACCTCGTTAAATCTTATGTGTTCTTTCTTGTTTACTTTTCTATAGTTTTATCTTTTATTTACAGTGATTTTCCTACTTTCCTACTCTTAAACACAAGGTCTAGAAGGGTACAGATTCAATTTGATTGTTTCGAATTCTTAACAACTGGTATCGGAGCTTCGTTCAGAAGGTTTGTGTGAGAGCCATTATAGAGGAAAGAAAATCTAAGATCGAGAAGTTTGACGGCTCAGACTTTGCCTATTGAAAGTCGTAGATGGAGGACTATCTGTACCAGAAGGATTTGTACCGTCCGTTGATGGGCAAAGCTAAATGAAAGAAGAAAGAGGAATCAGACGAGGAGCGAGAGATACTAGATACGAAGGCTCTAGGGCAAATCTGGTTGTCGCTCGCCAGGACAATCGCACACAATATATTAAAAGAGAAGACGACGGTAGGGCTTATGGAAGTGTTCGCGAAGATGTACGAGCAACCGTCAGCCACAAACAAGGTGCATCTCTTTAAAACAATCTTCACCCCGAAGATAGCAGAAGGACACTCCTTCACGATGCACCTCAGTGAGTTCAACATGATTGTTGATCAACTTATCTCCGTGGACATCATATTTGATGACGAAATGCAGACCCTATTGATTCTATCACAGTTATCAGATAGTTAGGCAGATTGTGTGACCACAAAATTCAGCGGGGAAGGAAAAGTTGAAGCCGAGCGAGGTTGTTAGCATGATTCTATCCGAGAAGGTTAGAAGAAATCGTCCGAATCAGAAGGTTCAGAATCAGCACTAAATCTTTAGCAGAGAGGCAGAAGCCAGAAGAAGGGTAACTATAATAGGAATCGGTCGAAGTCAACCAAGAAGAGGTCAAACTCGAAAGTGAGGCCTATCAAATGGAAGTGTTGGAACTGCTGCTAGGAGGACCATATGTCTTCAGCCTGTAAAGCACAAAAGAAGGATGCGAATGAGCAGGTGACTCATCTCATGCAAGATGCCTTGATCCTTGCTATGAATAACGATTCTGATTCATAGGTTATTGATTCTGGAGCCTCGTTCCACGCTACTCCTAATAGGAAGCTTCTTCATAACTATGTAGCAGGAGACTTTGGAAAAGTATAATCGGTGGATAATGAACCCTGTAGTGTTGTTGGAAGAGGTGATGTGAAAATACAGTTGAATAGCTCTAAGTGGAATCTGAAGAATGTCAGATACATACCGAAGCTAAAGGGGAATCTTATTTTGGTTGGCCAGCTTAGAGCGGAAGGCTATGTTTCAACATTCATCGGAGATTCATGGAAAATCTCCAATGGCACGATGGTGGTTCCTCGAGGCAACAAAATAGGAACTCTCTACCTCACCTCACATGCGAGTGACACCCTCGTAATTGCAGCTGGCTAGAAGATTGCAGATCTATGACATAATAGTCTGGGGCATATGAGCTAGAAGGGGATGAAAATTCTACATTCACAAGGAAAGCTAACCGGCATCGATTTAGTAGAAGTTGGTGTTTGCGAGGACTTTATCTACGGGAGGCAGAAGAGAGTTAATTTTCAGAAGGGTGAAAGACCACCTAAAGCTCAAAAGCTAGAGCTTGTTCATACAGACATATGGGGTCCAACTAGTGTGTCTTCTTTTAGCGGTTCGACGTACTATATCACCTTTATCGACGATCACTCGAGGAAGGTGTAGGTATACTTCATGAAGCATAAATCAGAGGTGTTCGGGATCTTCAAGAAGTGGAAATCCATGATAAAGAACGAGACAAATCTAAAGGTGAAGTGTCTGAGATCAGACAACGGTGAAGAATACGACCTGGAGGAGTTCAAGAGGTTCTGTGCTTTAAACGGGATTTGTTTGGAGAGGACTACTTCAGGAACACCGTAGCAGAATGACATTGCAGAAAGGATGAACATGATATTGACGAAGCGTGCCAGGAGCATGCGATTACATGCAAGTTTACCTAAGATATTTTGGGCGGATGCGATGCATACGACAACTTACTTGATTAATCATGGGCCATCAGTTCTATTGGATTTCGGGATTCTAGAGGAGGTTTGGAGTGGTGAGAAGATCAATATCTCACACTTGCGAGTATTTGGTTACGTGACATATGTTTATATCAGTGATCATATCAAGGACAAGCTAGAAACTAAATCATAGAAGTATACATTCACTGGTTGCGTCATTGATGAGTTCAGGTATCGTCTTTGGGATGAGAAGAATAGGAAGATCATTAAAAGCAGAGATGTGATATTCAATGAGGAGGTGATGTACAAGGATAGAGACAATGCCAAGGATAGCCAAAACAGTGGGAACAATGCTAAGGATATAGATAAATCTGAGTATATGAATTTGGAGGAGCTCCCAGATGAGGGGGGAGGGGGATAGTGCTAGTTCTGACCGAAGAACAGAGGAGACTCCAGATGCAGAAACTACTACCTAGGGCATGGAGCTTAGGAGGTCATCCAGGGTACCCAAACCGAATCCCAGATATCTCTTATCACTTGATTCTTACTTTTGATAGATAGCGGAGAGCCGGAGTACTATGAGAAGGCTATGCAAGTTAGTAAATCTCAACAGTGGGAGCATACGATGCAAGAAAAGATGGATTCTCTCTACTCAAATAAGACATGAGAGTTAGCCCAGCTACCTACACAGAAGAAAGCTTTGCATAACAAATGGGTCTATCGGGTCAAACAAGACAGTGATGGAAGCAAGAGGTATAAGGCCAGATTAGTCGTAAAAGGGCTCCAACAGTGGGAAGGAGTGGATTATATGAAGATATTTTCCCCCGTTGTGAAGCTTACAACCATCAGAGTGGTGTTGAGCTTAGTAGCTACAGAATATCTCTACCTTGAGCAGTTAGATATAAAGACTGCATTTCTTCATGGTGACTTGGATGAAAAAAATCTACTTGAAGCAACCTGTTGGCTTCATTGAAGAATAAAAGGAAGAGATGGTGTATAAACTCAAAACGAGCTTGTACGGCTTGAAACAGGCTCCGAGACAATGGTATAAGAAGTTCGACAACTTTATGCAAAGCAATGACTATGGAAGATGCAATTCAGATCATTGTTGCTATTTCAAGAGGTTTGAGTCCAGCTATATCGTGTTATTATTATATGTTGATGACATGTTAGTTGTAGGACAGTGTTTAGAGGAGATTAACAACTTGAAGAAGCAGTTGGCAAAAGATTTTGCTATGAAGGATCTGGGTGCAACGAAGCAAATTCTTGAGATGTGAATCAGTAGAGATGAAGCTAAAGGGACATTGAAGTTGAGTCAAGCTGAATACATCGAGAAGGTACTTCAGAGGTTTAACATACAGAATACTAAGATTGTTAGCACGCCCCTTGGAAGCCAGTTCAAGTTATCTAAGAAGCAATCACCCAAGTCAGATGGAGAGAAGGATCATATGAGCAGAGTGTCATATTCATCAGCCATTGGTAGTCTTATGTACGCGATAGTTTGCATAAGGCCGGATATTACCCATACAGTGGGAGTTGTGAGCAGGTTTGTAAGCAATCCAGGAAAGCAGCATTGAGAGGCCGTGAAGTGGATATTGTAATACTTGAGAGGAACTACGGGTAAGCCACTATGTTTCAGGAGGAAGGATTTGATACTGCAGGGATATGTGGGTGCGGATTTTGCTGATATTCATGATACGAGGCGAAGTACCACGGGGTGTGTTTATACCTTAGCGTCGATAGTAGTAATCTGGGTCTCACGTATGCAGAAGATTGTAACATTGCCCATAACTGAGGTAGAGTATGTCGCAGTGACTGAAGCCAGCAAGAAGATGATTTGGTTGACTAGGTGCCTGGAAGAGTTGGATCTGAAGCGGGGGAACAGAGTTCTTTATTGTGATAGCCAGAGTGCTATACACCTTGCCAAGAATCCAGTATATCATGTCAGAACAAAGCACATCGACGTACGATACCATTCCATACACTCGCTGATTGAGGATGGGAAGTTACAGCTAGAGAAGATTTTGGGGAGTCAAAATCTTGTGGATATGTTGACAAAAATAGTGACCATCGAGAAACTAGAGTTGTGCGCAACTTCAGTTGGCCTTCATGTGTAGGAGATGAAGGCGGAGCCACACCAGGAGGATCGGTACGAACGTCGGATTAATGATGATTGAAGAATATATTTTTCTTTTCCGTGTAGGAGAAGATGCTTGCGAAGAAGTCAGAAGTTCCGGGAGAGCTTGTTGATGGCGCTTTGGTTTCCAAGTGGGAGATTGTTAGTCTAAGTGTGTAGACCCAAAGCTGAATAAAAAATATGAAGAAAACAGAATTGACGCGGGTCGGTCGACCGACGAGGTGGATTCGGTCAACCGCGACGCCTGTAGGAAACTAAGAAGAAATCCTCACTCCGTCTGGTCAATCATGAGAGGTGGTCCGATCGACCGCGAACGTGCACCGAAATCCTGTAGGAAGTTGGTGCTCTGGCCGGTCGACCGCGGGACGTGACCCGATCGACCAGAGTCAGGTTTTCCTGTTTCCAAATTTGTTCAGGATTCTATTTTGATCTGGGATCCTATATATACCTAAACGTTTTAGGGTTATTAGAACACGTGAAAAAGAGGGTTTTGAGAGTATTCTTTTAGAGAGATCTCAGAGAGATAAAAACCTATTTGTGGGCATTGTAATCTTCTTTAATTAATCAAAGAATTGTGTGGTGCGGCTCCCGAGAACGTAGGCACATTGCCGAACCTCGTTAAATATGGTGTGTTCTTTCTTGTTTACTTTCCTGCAAGTTTTATCTATTATTTGCGGTGATTTTTCTACTTTCCTACTCTAAAAAACAAGGTCCGGAAGGGCACAGATTCGATTTAATTGTTTCAAATCCCCAACAAAACATAGGGATGTCAGGTGGGACCCACACACCTTAGTTTTACGGGGATCAAACTCCGGATTTTTGACCCGAGGGATTCTCATACATTGCCAAGGTTTCCATTGTATTTAAAAAAAAGAGAACGTGGTAACCGGACTGAAGGGTCTATAAGATGACAAAAGCAGTGGCGACAGCATAACAAAAGAAATTCAATATTGGCATGCAAAGTCCACGGATAAAAAAGGAGCTGAACATTTTCTATGTTACTTGCTGCTCAAGGATTTGAATCCCAATCCTTTATGTCAGCAAGAAATCAACTCCAAGTTGCTATATATACAAATGTAACTAAAATCTTTTCATACCTGCAAAAAGAATGGCAACATCAAAAATTGTAGGAGAGGATGTGAAACTATTAGGACACTGGGCAAGCATTTTTGTGGTAAGAGCACGGATTGCTCTTAATCTCAAAGGGGTTTCCTATGAGTTCCTTGAAGAAGAAATAGGGAGCAAAGGAGAGCTAGTGAAGAGTGAGCTGCTTTTAGAGTCAAACCCTGTATACAAGAAGATCCCAGTGCTCATTCATGGTGGAAAGCCTATATGCGAGTCTTTGATCATTGTTCAGTATATTGATGAAGCTTGGGACAGGAGAGGACCATCCATTCTTCCCTATGATCCCCATGATCGAGCCCTTGCTCGATTTTGGGCGGTCTACGTCGATGAGGTAAAGAAAAGATTTCCGAGTTTTGTCATGTTCATTGAAAACAAATTTTATTTAGTTCATAAATACAAATCCTATTAAAGTTTGAGTTGATTTCAGGTAACAATATATCAAGGTAACGTTTATTCATAATATTTCTTTTTATGTAAGAAAATTAGTAAATCATTTGGTAGGCTCTGTCCGCTGGTTAGTTTATACGTCAATAACTGTTTATACTTGAATCAGTATAAAATAAGGGGTAATTAGAACTTAAATACCTTGTAGTTCCCTATCTCGCACAAATCTCTAAGCTCTTCTCACATTAATCTAATTCAAGGATAGACAGTGCACAAAAAGAACTAGATAGTTTCTTCAAAAACTCTGAAGTAAACTAATATTTCTGCATAACCACTTTATCCCATAAGTAAAAACTTCCATGGAATAATTCTCAGTTTATTACCCAGTGGATTGTTTCCTTTTTCACGATGCTGAGAGCAAACACTGAAGAAACCAAGACTGAAGCCACAGAGAAAACCATCACAGGCCTGCGCAATTTAGAGGAAGCATTCACAAAATGCAGCAAAGGGAAGCAATTCTTCGGAGGAGACGCCATTGGCTACCTCGACATCGCTCTCGGCTGCAACCTGGGTTGGATCAAAGCAGCTCCAGAGTTGAGCAGCGTCGAGCTTCTTGATGCCACAAAGACTCCGAAGCTAGCAGCATGGGCGGAGCAGTTCTGGGCCCAGGATGCAGTGAAGGGAGTGCTGCCGGATGCTTCAAAGTTTGTGGAACTTGCTAATATGATCCGGGCTCGAAAAACAGCATAGGGAATAGAACTATGTACGATGCAATGTCTTGATTCTAAATAAGTTACAAAGACATGATACATTTGTTAAGTACTACTTTGCAATAAAAATTTTCTTCAATACTGCACGGTGCCTTTTCGTTGCAAGACAACCTGTAGGGTGTTTTTAAAGGCTCTCGCAAACAAGACTACTGCAAGTTTAACTCAAAAGTAGATATACCAATTCCATGTGGAGGTAAATTGTGGTAATAGTGTCAATTTTTCATAATGTACTCTCCCTGGATATCATCTACAAAATAACTGATCTCCGTGCCAAGAAACACTAGGTATCTGTAGGCGTCAAAAATTATCTATAGGTTCTCGCACGTAGTTCAAAACAGAAAGAATGTGATGAATGCTATTATCCGAGTTAGAGAGGATTATCCAAGTCAAAGAGGATCATTCGATGCTATAAAATAAGCGAAGGAACGCACGTAAAACGTCAAAACGTGTGAAATGACGAAGCAAATACAATAAGGAGGACTCTAGAGTGACCCGCAGTAAGAAGTAAAATTTTGACCATGATGAGATTTGAATCCAAAAAATATCAAAAGGAAAAAGTTGTAGCTCTCTTCGTTAACTTTCCAACATATCTTTAATCATTTCATTCCGAGATTGGACGAAAGAATTAAACCCAAAATACCGAAGACAGTATAAACTATCTCGGAATATCAGAGTCACCTCAAAGTGACTCGAAAATTCCGAGTCACTTCGGAGTGACTCATGCCCAGGTCAGCTCCCGACGTGTTTTCTAATAAGATTAACATCTAGAACTCCTTGAGGTCATTCATAAATATGTGTGATTATCCTTAAACATATAGAAGCCGTTACACAACCGAAAACCCACATAAACGGATAATAACTGTTGTTTTTCGATCCTATCTACAAATATGACATTTAAAATCTATAAATACACCCCTAGCACCCTCATAATGACAAATCTGAAAGGAGCCACGAATTTTAGAGGAGCTAGGGCGAGGTTCTGACGAATTTGAGAGAAGCTAGCGAGATCTTGGCGAATTCCTATGCGTAAAGAGTGGATTTTGAGAGATCTGAAGCCCGTTACACATTTCCTCCTGATCAAATTTGATTTTGATTTCGAGAAGAGTAGTAATCTCGCTTGGTTGAGATTATTTACTTTTACAAATACTTCCTTTGTGAAGCAAGAGCATTGAATTTTAATTCTGTCAATTGGATCTGATCCGCGACGGTCCACAAACTAACGCGTCCCCGGCATAGGAAAAAATCCCACGAAAGTAGCGGGTGATAAACGTCCTCTGCGCGTGTTTGAAGAGAGTTATATTTTCTTATTTTATTTGTGTATGCGAGTAGTCTTATGAAAAGATTAACTCTTTTGAATTCATTGTAATCGATAATAAATTGTAATGGATTCTACAAATAAACCAACTTTCGACACGAACACCGAGTCATCAGATCTGAAGACCAACGAACCTTCTTGAGGGAAGTGGTCTTCCTGCGCTTGCAAGAAGAGGAATATATGGAGGAGGAGAAGAAGATGTACTCCTTAAACTTCTACTGGTCGAACTCGTATTCGACCTCTTCATGTACATGGATCTTGATCAACGGCTACGGCACGATAGCCTCGACAGCGAGGTTGTTGGTTTCCACTGTGGTCACCTGCGTGTTTGCATCGAAAATCGGTTTTATTACAAAAATTTTTATATTCTATCTTCAGATGTAAAAAAAATAGAAAGTGGGATCTCCACTTCAAGAATCTTGGAAGGTAAAACTAAAAGTGGGATCTCCACTCTAAGAATCGAAAAGATCTAGATAACCCTAACTTTTATAGGATTGGTCACCCAATCTGAATATGAATTTCTTATTTATCAAGATAAAAATCTAATTTTGGTCTTAATTGTAAAAGGTTTGACCAAGTAGGAGCTTGAGACGACCCTAACTTTTATAGGTTTGATCGTTCAACTTGGGTGGAGGCCTTTCGTTTATCGAAAGGGAATTTTAATTTTGAAAATGGACCTCTCGTTCATTGAAAGAATCGAGAGGAGACTTTGACTTTGGTCCTAACTATAGGAAGCTTTGACCAAGAAACAACGGGAGTGAAGATACAAATAACAGTGGGAATGTTGACTTATACAAATCACCCAGTAGGGGTTTTCGGTGTCAAGTGACAAGGACTTAACATGAAGAGGGAGGTGTCATGTCAGACCCCAACAGTAGGAGTGTTAAAGGCTTGGACACTGTGGGAGTTCAGGTGGATTCAAACACGAAGAATTTTAGTGGACCCACTGTCATTTGATTTGATTGGTGAACGATTTTATGGTAGAGGATCTTGAGTCATTAAGCACTCCACAATTTAACTGTGGGGGTTTCGTGAGAAAAGATTGACTGGATTAAGTTATTGAATCTCATCTCAACGAAAGAATGCTCTGAAAGTCATAGTGGGAGGGTTTTTAATTATCTTGGAAATGATTAAATAGCCACAGTGGGAGGTTTTTAATCATTTTTATCATAATTAAGAATAAATTATTCCGATGACCGGTTTTCACTTTGAATGGTCAGCTGGTCTCGGGTTATCCTTAAGAATATTATGAGTAATATTCTTTGAGAGCATCCCGTTGAAAATAAGGGAAATAGTTTATCATCTTATACCCATTAGAGGTGGGGGAAGTAGTTTAACCTCGTATACCCTGTCGGAGGAATAGTGCCATCCTCATTTGGCTTGTTTTGTCGTTATGATGCCGGCGTCAACCAGGGCTTGGATCCTGTCTTTGAGAGTGAAGCAATCTTGGTGGGATGGTTGATCCTCCTGTAATATACACAATACTTTGGATCCGAAGTATTGTTAAATTCCTCCTGATTTGTAACCGGTGGCAGCGTGATTTTGTCGTTAGCGAGGAGGTATTTTAAAATTCTTGGAACTTCATCATCTTTGAAAGAGTATTCTTTCTAGAATCTCGGATTAGGAGTCCTTTGTTGCTTCTGAGGTTGTCGTTGTGACGTTTGATTTGCATCGACAGCAGTTTCAGGTGTCTTAATCGTCGACTGGCCTCTCTTGAGCTTCTTTCTTTTAAGAAAGCGCTCAACTTGTTCTCCACGTAGTTTTAATTCCTTCCATGTGGTTGAGGGGACAACCCCCACGACTTCAAGGACATCGAGGGAGAGATTGTTACGGTAGGTCTAGAGTATGAACTCCTCTATGATCGAATCTTGACAGTTCATCGCCTTGCCTCGGAAGCGTTTGACAAAGGTGTCAACTGATTCTCCATCTTCTTGCTTCTCATCTAGAAGAGCTCAAATTGACACTTTAGTGTCATCATCAAAGAAATTATTGAGGAGTGAGCTTTTCATATCGTCCCAACAGTTGATGCTCCCTGGCTTGAGACGTCGATACCAACCGAAGGTGTCCCCATGAAGGGTGTGTAGGTGTAAATTTTGATCTCCCAAAATAAGGATTTCGTTTGTATTGATAAGAATAGCGTATTACAAACTAATGAATTGAAATTATAATAGAAGCGGAGGGAAGGCCCTTCTTGTTTAACGTGGGGAGTTTGTAGCTATAGGACACCTCGCTCGATTCTCACACCGAGTCTGCTTCCCTTGGACGATTCGACCGAGGTTGCTGGTGAGCTTCAGTACGCAGTAGAAGCTCGTGTTAGTCGAGTTTGAGTTTCCGAGTTCGATGGTGATCAAGGCCCGAAGCTAGGAGGAGGTGCTACAATGCAAAGATCATGCAAAGAGCTTGTCGTCAACTCCTTCGAGAGTCGAGAGCTGTGGTTCAGCTAACTGATCAATCAACTATGAGTTGATCAAACTTCTACCCTTGCTGAACCCGTTCAACTGCCCTCCTCTGCTGAACGGCTCACCCCTTCTCCGTGGCCGGAAGAAGTTCTTAAATAGAGGAGAGACCGCGTGACCACTCCTGTACCATGAGTGGCCACTTAAGGGGCTCAGAGTACTGTGCTCCTTCCCTTCACGTCACGGGAAATTAGAAGGCCCATCCCTGTACGTAGCCTTGGCTCGTGCTAGTGAGCCAAGCCCTTGGGTGAGCTTAATTTCTAAGCTGTGCGGGCGGCTTGAATATGCAGGTGAATCTCGTGCTTCGTCTTCCAAGGTAATTTTTACCGTCTACAAGACCCCCTTCAAAGTTTTCGGACCTAAACCAATTCGCGTGTAGTCTGGAACACTTTGAATAAAGAAGTTCCTGATGAGTTAGGGTGAATTTTGCTTTCTTTAGGATTTTTAGCAAACCCTCAGCTATCAACGGGTTTGATTTACCTTTACCGATCACCGTTTGAATCGGGCTAGTCATACTATTCCCCTCAGTATAATGAGTTGTCGAGTAGTTTTTCTTAGGCTTAATGCTAAGATTTCTGCTCTAACATTTAGCCGTTTGAGGTATGGGTTTGAGTTAATCATAACTGTCTGGTTGCGGTTCGGTTGTATCGCAACAATTTTGACTAAACAACTGTTACCTGTGAGTGTGCCCGGAGGGTGCACCCATGAGCTGCGTCGTTCAATGGGTCCGATTGCATGAGTGAGACCGTTCCATCAATAGTTCGAAACTCGGTATTCGCCTTCAGAGGCGAATTAGACCCAACAAATGAGCTGTTTGGGTGAGGCCCATTTTTGCAGGTGAATTTCGCTTTACGGGCGAGATTTGACAATCTGAAGTGCGAGCTTGCCATCTGTTCATAGGCAAAATTCTTTCTTCCGATGAAATTTGAAATGGTGGAAGGTGAGTCACATGTTCGTCAGCAAAGCCTTGTGCTTTGTGCTTTCCGGCTAAAACCGCGTGTATTCGTCAGGTCACATTAAATGCGATTTGACAAGGCGGCGTTGCTTTTGCACGCTTCGCTCGATGACGGATCTTGGCCGTACTTTTTGATCCTAGCCGTTAGATCCGGTCATGAATCTCGATGCGGGTTCCGGGTTTTGATTCGCTCGACCCGTTTCCTGTCTCGACGGTTGTTCTGTAACTGCGAAAAAAACAAACTGTTGAGAGTGATCTGGGCTGTTGATTTCAATCGTGGCTACGCTCCTCAACTACCCACACCTTGCCCCTCGAGAGAGATTTGGGCCGTCGAATTCGATCGTGGCTTTGCCTCTCAACCGTAAGCGCTTCGCCTTTAAATAGGCTTCGCCCCCTTCTTTTGGGGATTACTGTGCTCAAGAATTTCCGCTCACTCAAACCTTTTAAGGAGAAAAAGTTCAAGTTTCTTTCCCGACTTTCCGATATGGCACTGAAGTCTAAGAAGTGCGTTTTGAGGAGAAAGGGCCCGGGCGGTTCTCCTAGCGACGCTGCCGCTGGCGCGACTGCCGGCGTCTCCGGAGCGCATTCGGGTAAGTCTAACGATTTCGCATCGATGAATGACGTTGTATTGAGAAGACGAGCACTGTTTGCTCGTCTTCTTTTACAGACTTTGCTATTCTTGGCAATTTTCATGATTTGGGTGAATTTCCCCCTTTTCAAGCGGATTCGGCCTTGTTAGGCGAATCCAGCTCAGACAGTCTTGTCTTTTATCAAGCAGATTTTGCTCTTGTCAGGCGGGTTTAGTCTCGTCAGGCGAGATCTGTTTGTCAAAATTCGCCTATTTGGAAGGCTAAGAAGTTTTCTGATTCCAATTGCCATTTTTGTTCTAAACCCTTGACCCTATTTCGTAGCCACCTTTTCTGATGAAGCCCTCCCGAAAGGTGTTGCCATCAGTCTTGCTGGTGGCTTGGGCTATGCGACGCCCTCCCGATTCCCACTTATTGATCCGATGCCTGTATTTGCTGCTGACAAGCCGGAGGAGTTGGTCAAGAGAGTGACTGATGGGTATCATCTTACGCTAGGCGAGTTAATTACCGATGCGGCGTTGACAGATATGGCCAGAGCAGAGTTAAAAAAGCCCCAATTCATATTTGGCGATGCTGTGGATGACCCTTCGGCTCTGTTGCTAGGAGAGAGTAAATGGCTCCGTATCGTGGATGGGATCCATACTACCTTCCTAGTATGCCGAGGGGGTTTTTGATCATCGAGTTGCGATCGCTTGCGGTCTCGAGGCTGATAAACTGGGATATGACTCCGACCCAGGACGAGGTAGTTTGCGAGGTTTTCACAGGGTCGTCCACTGGGTACAGGGTTGACAGCTCTTATAAGCGTGTGGTCGCCTTGCGTCCCAGCTTACTGAACAATGAATGGCCCGTGGGAGAGACGACTGCGGTAGCGGAGACTTTCCGTCACCGCTTCTTCCAGGCCGGGGGATAATTCCCTCCGAAGGACTTCAGAGCTCCGAGATGGATCCATTCTACGCCTGGTAGTGGTACCTGGTGGTCTAAGATTACTGAGTACATCTTGACGGAGAACCCTGACCTTGCGGGCTCCGAGCTATTCGTGGCTATCCGAGCCACTCAGCATGGTTTGAAGATCAACGCCCCGCAGTTCCACAACATCTTAGAACTGTACTATCCGGATAGTGGCACGTTCTTTACTCCTAATGGGGAGCTCGGCATAACCCTCCACAAGATGTATGATGTGTCGGGGTTGCCTTTAGGGAGCTTCCCCTACGAGGAGTATTTACCGGGTCAGGACGAGACGATAAGCTCCATTCGAATAGACTGTCTCTACTACGAACGGCCCGTCCCATTTGGGTTGAAATTTGTCCTTCTTCTTGGAAGTGAGAATCATCGATCGTCGGACGGCGAGCACCAATTCTCCCTCCTTAAAGGATCGACGCTTGGCTTTCTTGTTGAAAGCCTTAGCCATTCGGTCTTAGTAGAACTCAATGTGTTGTTGAGCTTCAAGCCACCTATCATCCAACGCTTTAAGTTCCACGAGGCGTCGTTGATGATTGCTCTCGATCGTCATCCATGTAGCTAGGGTGACACGGAGGGATAGAATTTAAATCTCTAATGGTAACACGGCCTCACAGCTATATACCAATGAATAAGGCGTGTTGTCGGTCGGTGTACGAACGGTTGTATGATACGCCCATAAACTCTCGCCCAGCTTCTCGTTCCAATCGCGCTTGCTGTTGGAAGTTACCTTGGTTAAGATCTTAACAATTGCTTTGTTGAAGGCCTCGACCAAGCCATTCGCCGAAGGGTTGTAGGCTGTAGAGGAGAGGTTCTGTATCCGGAACTTGTCACAAAACCGGGTGAGCGCATGACTAACAAATTGTGTGCCGTTGTCGTAGATGATACGTCGAGGTACGCCGTATCGGTATATGACATGATGTTTGATGAACTTAATCACATCATTGGTCTTGACTTCTCTTAAAGGGACGGCTTCGGCCCATTTAGAGAAGTAGTCGGTGATCGCGAGGATGAAGCGATGACCCCTTCCCGACGGCGGGGATATTAGTCCGACGATGTCCATCCTCCATGCTTCGAAGGGACATGACACCGTTGTTGGGTGTAGGTCTTCAGGAGGTTGATGCAGGTAGTTGGCGTGGATTTGGCATGTGTGGCAATGCTTTGCGTAAGCAACCGCATCGCTGACCATCCCAGGCCAAAAATAGCATATCCTCCGCAATTGATCCCAAAGCTTGGGTCCGGGCTGGTGAGCTCCACAAGTGCCATCATGGGCTTCGTGCAGAGCCTCTCGTGCTTCTATCTTTGAAAGACATCAAAGCAACAAGCCATCATACGACCTTCGATACAACGTCTTCGTGGTCGAATCGTAGTAGAACCTTGAGGCACGCCAGCGGACAAACTCTCGCTCTCTAGCGTCTTCGGGTAACATGCCGTACAGGATGTAATCGATGATCGGGAGGCGCTAATCTTTCGGGTCAGGTTGATCCGAAACTTGGTGAGTGGCTGAAACAAGTTAGCTACCAGGGATGCGAGGGCGTCTGCGTTCGTGTTCTTGGAACGGAGCACATGCTCGATGCGAAAGCTTTCGAATGACTCTACTAACTTGGTGGCTGCTTTGTGAAGTGGGATAAGGTCGTCGTTTCTGACTTCGTATTCCCCCGTTATTTGGTTGACAATGAGCTGGGAGTCGTCATAGGCCTCGAGGTGTTTTATCTCTAACTCTTTTGCCAACTCAAGTCTAATGAGTAGCGCATTATACTCAGTCACGTTGTTGGTGCATGGCTCTGCTAGAGAAAAAGCTCGGGGTAGTATGTGGTTATGTGGAGAAGTGAGGACCACCCCCACTCCTGCAACGATAAATCTGCTCGTGCTGACGCGAGACGCGCCGTCAAAGAACATCTGTCAGGCTTCCGCTGGGGAGGTCGTGTTGACTTCGGGGGGTTCATCTAGCAAATCTTCGAATAAGTCAGTTTTCGCCCCTAGCGGATGACTAGCCATGAGATCACAGATAGCCTGTCCTTTGACCGACTTCTGTGGCATGAAGTAAATGTCGTATTGCGACAATAGGAGTGCCCATCTGGTCAAATGTCAGTTTAAGGCCACAGGCTACATCATGAAGACTCGGATGGGGTTCATTCGGGAAATGACGTGGATGGTTTGGCTAACTAGGTAGTGTCGTATCTTGTGGATGGCAAATACCAAGGACAAACACTCCTTTTTGACCATAGGGTATCGTTGTTCGGCACCCTGTAGAGTTCTACTCAGGTAGTAGATGCACTGTTTGTGGCCGATGTTGTCATTTTATGCCAAGAGAGCACCCAGAGAATGCTCCATAGCCCGTATGTAGATGAGGAATGGCTTTTCTGAGATTGGAGCCGCAAGGATAGGCGGGTTCGAGAGATAAACTTTGATTTCCTCAAAGGCCCGTTAGCAAGGCTCGTCCCACACGAAGGAAGTACCTTTCTTCATCAGTTTGGAGAAGGGTTGACACTTACCTGAAAGATTCGAGATGAACCTCCAGATGTAAGCCAATCATCCCTGAAGGCCCCTTAGCTCCTTAAGATTTTGGGGTGGCTGGAGCTCCTGAATAGTTCGTACCTTATCTGGGTCAATTCGGATTCCTTTTGTTATTACCACGAACCCGAGGAATTTACCGCTGGACATCTCTAAGAATGACTTCGTTGGATTCATCTTGAGTTGGTGAGTTCTCAAGAGTTCAAACATCACCCTCAAGTCTTGGAGATGATTATCTTTACTTTGACTTTTCACGACCAATTCGTCCACATAGCACTCTACTATCTTTCGCAGGTGATCTCGAAAGATCATGCTCATGGCGCATTGGTAAGTTACACCTGCGTTTTTGAGTCCGAAGGGCATGATCGTGTAGCAGTATACCCCCATTGGAGTCCTGAATGAAGTGTGTTTTTCGTCCTCGGGGTGCATTTTGATTTGATTGTACCTTGAGAATCCATCCATGAAGGACATCCTCTCAAACCCGCACGTATTATCAATGATGACATCCATAATGGGCAAAGGAAACTCGTCTTTAGGGCACACAGCGTTGAGATCCCTGAAGTCAATGTAGATGCGAATCTTACCGTTCTTCTTTAGGACTGAAATAATATTAGCTACCCAGTTGGGGTATTGTTCCTCTCTGATGAAGCCAGATTTGATCAATTTCTTCACTTCGGCCTCGATTGCCTCCATGATTTGCGAACGAAACCGCCTCTGCTGTTGTTTGATTGGTCTGGCGTCTGAGCCGATGTTGAGGCGATACATGGCGACCCGTGGATCGAGGCCAGGCATGTCCTCGTAATTCCATGCAAAGACATTAATGTATTCCCGTATGAGGGCAATGAGATCTTCCTTCTCTTGGGAAGGTAGACTACCACTGATGAATATAGGCTTGGGATTAGTCTCATCGTCTATGTTCACTTGGAGGATTTCGTCTTCGGTCGGTGGTTCACATTGCTCGAAGCGACTATTCCACTGAGCGTTGACATAGCGGTCCTATGTCTCATCATAAAGCGCGACTTGTCCGTCCCCTGCTATTTCGGCGGGATTAATCGCAGCCACGTTGACTGTAAGGTTGTCGAACAAGTCCCCTATGCTGACGTCTGAGTCCCATGCTGAGGTTGTCGATGATCAATCCCCCGAACGCGCATAGTTGGAGTCCTCGTTGAAATAACAGAACAAATCCGATGAGGAAAAAGAGTAGCCTAAACCTCTCCGAGTCCTATCGAAGTAATTCGAGGGTTTGCCTTTAGGCATGTAAGCAGGTCGGATGATCGTCTTTTGCCCCCGGTTGTAATTCAGGCCATCTGGGCGGGTGAGGTCGTACCCCATGTTGCTCATCATGCGCTTCGCGATTTGACTGTACTGTAAAAACTAAGGCGCGGGGTCTTCATCTTTAGACTCATGCCACAACATTCGCAAAGGGTGATCGATTCTTCCGAAGATAATATCTTTTTGATAGTTATCCCGGGCCAGCACGACGAGTACGGCTTGTGAAGACTTGATCAGTTGCCTTTTCGCGACATATGATGAGCATACAGGGAAGTGTAGGGCATGGTCGTTATAGAACTTCGACATTAGGTCGTTAGGCGCCTCATCCTCGGACGTTGAGTAAGACGACAAATAAGCAAGGTTGAACTTCTTATTCAAGATAATCTCCTCCGTATGAACAGTGTTGGTTACATTATGACTTTCGCAGCCAATTACAATTGTTTTGAAATCATTCAGGACCAGGTTGTCGCTGTATTCAGGCTCGCTATTTGCCTCATTGTCGCTCTCGAGCTCCTCAATCGGGGGTTCGTCAGGGTCCTGGTACAACAGAGAGTCTGTGAAGTAGCTTTCGACACCCTTGAAGGGTTGCTTGTCGGCTACTACTGTTTTCACCTGCTCGTAATCATCCATATACTTTAAACATTGGTGTAGCATGGATGGGACTATCCGGTTACTGTGGATCCACGGACATCCCAAGAGCACGTTGTAGGATGGCTCGGCGTCGATGACGTAGCAGGTCACCTCTGTCTTCATGTTGCCTATTCGGCACTTCAGACGGATCTTGCCGAGCGGCCGAGTCCCAGTGGCATTGAAGCCAAAGATAGTCGTGGTAGTCGTGGATAAACGTTTTGGGGGTATCCCCATGTGTTTGATCAGCTTTAGGGGTACGATACTTAGTGCAGACCCCGGGTCGACTTGAATTCGATCCACTTTTGACGAACTGACGTATCCCGTGAAGTACAGTAGTCGATCATGAGACATGCTTTTGATGAGCATGTCCTCAGGAGTGAATGTGATGTAAGGGACCCGCCTCTCGATGGCTTGGCAGCACATCGCACATTCCCGTTCCGTGTCTTCTTCCCTCAAGAAGTGGGTGGCAAAGACCTCCGAGTCGGCCAGTGCTTCTTGTAGGGCTTCCCGGGTAGGCCTAGATAGCCGTAGGAGGTCATACATGGTAATTCACGCGGGGACGCTCTTCAGCTGCATGAGCACGTTGAATCGGAAAGGCTGATTGCTCGAGCTTGACCTGTCTGGCTCCGGAGGGGTTGCTGCAGCTAGCCTCATGGCAGCTAGCCTCGTGGGAGGTCCTGCCGGGCTATCCGCCCTCGTAGGATATTCCTTGGCGAATTCCTTTCCTAATCTAGTAGCAAGGGCGGTAGTTTCCTCATCGGACTTGGTGAGGGTAGACATTGCGGCCTGGTTTCCATCCGATATAGCGGAGAAGACATTACAAGGTTTACCTTTGGCCTTCCTTGAGGGTTTTGCACTCCACTGTTCATCGCTGAGGAGGTCCAGATGTACCCACATTACCTGGCCCGATGGCAAAGTCTGGGGTACTAAACCTTTCCCTCGTTGATTGTGAGGGTCGTCGTTAGTGATTTTTAGGACCGCCCTGGGGATAGGAATTACCCCCGCTGGAGCCTGAACCTCCAGGATATTTACCCCAAAACTCAGGATGATCATATTTGTGGTCACCTGCTTTTATACCTTCTCCTTCTTTAGGACTCCTGCATCGTAGAGGGCCTGGAGCTTGTCCTTGAGGATGTAACACTTAGAGGTATGGTGACCAAGGAACCAGTGATACGCACAGTAACCTGGGTCGCTAGTCTTGTTTGCCTTCTCAGGCTTCGTGACCTCTGGCAGTTTGATTCGATTGCTCTTTAAGAGAGTGTCGAATGTTGCCACCATCTGGTCCTCTTTGAAGTCATATTGCCTTGGAGGGCGTTGCTCGAACTGCCTAGGCTTCGGCCTTTGGGCTGTTTTGGGCGCCATTGCAGAGTCGACGGCCATGATCTCTTTTCCTCTTGTTCGAGGGGGATTCTTTGGCACAGTCAACTCCACGGCTCCCTTTTTGGGGTGAGGTTCTTTGGCCTCTAGCCTCTTGATCATATTTTCCACCTGCTCGCCCTGGCGAACAAGTTCCTTCCAAGTCCGGGTTTCCACCGCGCCGACCTTAGACAGGATGTGGATCAAGAGATTATTGCGGCACATTTCGATCAGCGTGTATTCTAAAACTTGGTCCTGACAGTGGACCGATCTGTTCCTGAATCTCTTTACGAAGTCCTTGACCGACTCCGACTTTCACTGTTTTTTGGCGAGGAGGGTGGCCATTGACACCTGTGTCATCGTCGAAAAAGCGAGCCAAGAAGAGCCTTTCCGCGTCAGCCCATGACTTGATAGAGCCGGGTTCTAACTTACGGAACCATTCAAATGCTACCCCCTTGAGAGTGCCTATGAACAATCGGGTAAGAATAGCGTCGTTCCCCGTAAGGAACCCGGTCTGCGCCATAAAATAGTAGATGTGCTGTGAGGGTGAGCCCTTGCCATCGAATTGTACCAAGCTAATCGGCTTGAACTTCGCTGGGTACGGGACTGTATCCCACTCGACATGGTAGGGTCGGACTACCCCCAGCTTGTTCATATTTTGCTGGAGTTTCAAAGCGTTGAGCTGGCTTTGTAACTCATCAAACCTCTTGTCGCGGGAGCTACCCCCAGTGTGCGACGTCCCTAGTGACGTTTTGGAAGAGTAGTCGGACTGTGGACCAGTATTATCCTCCGTTTTAGTTGTTGGATGAAGAGGGGGCATCCACTCCTTACTCCCCGTCGGTCGCGGTAGGGCACGCTGGGCTCTCTTCTTCTTCTTCTTCTTCTTCTTCTTCTTCTTCTTCCTGTTCAGAAGCTGCTCCAACATTTTCCTTAAAGAGTCGATGGTTGCCTGTTGCTCTTCGAACTTCTTGACCACCGTTTGCTCATTCGGGGTGTCGGTCACATGTACCCTTGCCAGTGCGTCCTGACTTGAGTGTGATGTTTGGGATGTGGATGCCGCTGAGCAAGCCTCGTCTCCATCATCAGAGGGAGGTGCTAAAGTTGAGTAATCGAACCCAATGCTCACCCCTGTGTGACTGCGGATACGTTGGTATATACCGTCTTGTCCACGTCGAACAAGCGGAGGATTAGGCTCCCGGAAGGAGTTCGAATCTGGAGAACCAGAACGCACGGCCTTACCCTTGTCCGTCATATTGATTGTAGTGGACGGGAGCTCTAGATCATCGGCGGTGAGTCTCTTCCTGCGGCGTTGCCTTCGACTTGAAGATCTCGGCTTGGAGGGCCGTTGAGCAAGTCTCTCGAACACCGAGGGCCTCACCGTTTCCACACACTGGCAATCAGTGAGTACTGCCTGAATGAGTCTCTTGTAGTGATATTGCAGACTCACCTCTTGCATAGTGCATTTACAAGTTAGGTACCCTCGGAGATCCTCTGCGGGCGGTTGGTGATAGCCGCCAGGGCTAGAGGGTTCAGCTAGATGACTGCACGATCGGGGTTTAGATGAACCCCCTTGTGCACTCCGGATGGGGTGTTTAGGTGTTGGAGTTGGGCGGGTTCGCCTTGACAGGCGAGTTGCCACGCTCAGGCGAGTTTGCGCCCATTGGTGAACCTCATCTACTCGCTCATGTGGGCAAATTTAGGATGTCTCGCCTACTGCTTTGCCTTTATTGTGAATGCTTATTTGGCCATGACGCCTGTCCATCGAGCGGACTTGACGTGGCTCGCTTGATATTAGCGATCCATCTGCTTGAGCAGACTCGCTTGAGTTGGGCGGTCTGTTCGCTTCAGGGATGTGATCTGAGAAGCAAAATCCGCCTGTTTTGGGGAGCCCACCTGGATTGCTGGATTCGACAGAATGGGAGATGTTTTGGTCAGGACGTATCCAGCCTGAGCGCGCGAGCACACCTGATTTGGTGATCTCCTCAGCCTTAGGAGGGTCGAGTCTCCGCCTCGCCTCGTTCAGACCTGAATAATACCTCAGGCCGTCATATGAGGCGAAGGCTTGAGCCTTCTGCTGGGCGAGAAGCTGTCGTCGCCGCTGCCGGGCCCTTCTTTAAAGAGGTGCGTCCGGGCGGATTATGTCGACCTGGTTCATTCCAGAGCGAATCTTCGCTTTCTCTTGGGCTAAGATTCGTGAGGGTCGTTTGGTGACCCATTTGGCGATATTTCACCTAGTGTTGCCGGCCTTTGGCTCGGCCGTGATCGATTTTGGGGAAGTTTGATTCCCCGCCATGACTCGAATAGGATCCTCGAGTGTGGGGGCTTTGACCGTTTGAGGTCGGCCTCTACGCATGACTCGGTGGCATTTGCGGGACGCATCGCCACCAGAGATGGAGGAGGACAAGTACTCTTCGTACTTAGCCTGGTCGAACTCGATCTCTAGGGACTCTACTGTTGTCCCCGACAGGAACCTCGTCGAACTGAGCTACCACCATTTTAGTTGAAGAAATAGTTTCTCCCACTGTGGTCGCCATCTTCTGTAGGTGTAAATTTTGATCTCCTAAAATAGGGATTTTATTTGTATTAATAAGAATAGCTTATTACAAACTAATGAATCAAAATTATAACAGAAGTGGAGGGAAGGCCCTCCTTGTTTAACGTGGGGAATTTGGTAGTTATAGGACGCCTCGCTCTATTCTCGCACCGAGTCTGCTTCCATTGAACGATTTGACCGAGGTTGCTGGTGAGCTTCAGTACGCAGTAGAAGCTCGTGTTAATTGAGTTCGAGTTTCCGAGTTCGATGGCGATCAAGGCCCGAAGCTAGGAGGAGGTGCTACAATGCAAAGATTATGCAAAGAGCTTGTCGTCAACTCCTTCGAGAGTCGAGAGCTGTGGTTCAGCTAACTGATCAATCAACTATGAGTTGATCAAACTTCTGCCCTTTCTGAACCCGTTCAACTGCCCTCGTCTGCTGAACGGCTCACCCCTTTTCCGTGGCCGGAAGAAGTTCTTAAATAGAGGAGAGACCACGTGGCCACTCCTTGAATCATGTGATATGACCATGTACTATTGGGAGATATCTTGCCGCTCACCTGGACCATGAGCGGCCACTTGAGGGGCTCAGAGTACTGTGCTCCTTCCCTTCACGTCGCGGGTAATGGGAAGGCCCATCCCTGTATGTGGTATAGCGACTGCCAAGTACTCTGGCGAGTTTTAGCGAGCTTGCCGTTTGTAGGAGAATTCAGCTCTTGACTCGTTGAGGCAAAGCGAGCTTCATGCAGGCGAACTTGGCGACTGCATGGAGTTGACCAACCCCTCGTACTGTGAGCAGCTACTTGATGGGCTCGGAGTACTGTGCTCCTTCCCTTTACATCGTGAGAAATGGGAAGGCCCATCCCTGTATGTAGTATAGCGGCTGCCAAGTACTCTGACGAGTTTTGGCGAGCTTGCCATTTGTAGGCGAATTCAGCTCTTGACTCGTGCAGGCGAGACGAGCTTTATTCAGGCGAACTTGGCGACTGCATGGAGTTGACCAACCCCTCATACTGTGAACGACTACTTGATAGGCTCAGAGTACTGTGCTCCTTTCCTTCACATTGCAGGAAATGGGAAGGCCCATCCCTGTACGTGGTATAGCAGCTGCTAAGTATTCTGGCGAGTTTTGGCGAGCTTGTCGTTTGTAGGCGAATTCAGCTCTTGACTCGTGCAAGCGAGGCGAGCTTCATGCAGGCGGATCTACGGTCACCCGATGTAGGTGAATCTGATGATCGCGTGGCCTTGGCTCGTGCTAGCGAGCCAAGCCCTTGGGTGAGCTTAATTTCTAAGCTGTGCGGGCGGCTTGAATATGCAGGTGAATCTCGTGCTTCATCTTCCAAGGTAATTTTTACCATCTACAGGGTGCCTACGAATGACCAGACCATCAAGGGCTCATTGTTGGAGATCAGTCCCAGATAAGACTTGAAATAGATCAAGTGTTGAGTGGATGAGCCTCTCCCGTCGAATGGCGTGAAGTTAATTAGGATGAACTTCATCGGGTACGGGATTGAATCCCACTCTCTTGGATACGGGCACGGAATGCTCATTTTCCTCACTTCTTGAGCGGACATTAAGGCATGGACTTTATTCTCTAGCTCTTTCATCATCTCGTCGTCGCCTGTATCTTTCTTCGGGCAATCTTGAGGACAAATGATGGGACCACCCTCAGCATTGTCATTAGTGATGGGACCACCCCTAGTGTTGGTATTATTATTAGGGCCACCCCAGCATCTTTGTTATTAGGAGCATCAGCATTGATAGTCTTCTCTACCTCTGAGTCACTATCTACCTGATTGCTAGTGTGGTGACGACTGGATTCACCGTGCTGATTTGACAACTCCTAAAGTTGTTGAGCATATAAATCCTTGACCCGCTACACGGTCATCTCCATTTCAATTTTAAAATCATCTTTTTGCTTGGCCAAAGCTTCTTGAAGCAGCCGAGCCACCTGTTCAGTGGAAACCATGAACGCTTCTCGAGTCAGTCCTACACTAGACGTTGTATCATTGGAGGCGATTGTGGAGCAAGTATCCGAAAGTTTATCTTTTGAAGACAGTCCTTCGTGCATCTTCGGGTAATCCCCATGTCTGATGGCTTCTAACTGGAGCTGAGACACTCGTCAGGCTATTCCTGAATCGACTTTTCTTCCTGGAGAAAAGTTAGGATTAGCATTATTCGAATTGAATACAGACTTTCCTTCATCAGCCATATTGATGGTGACTTCTGAGAGTTCGTCATCTTGAATGGCCGATCTTCTTTTGCGAGAGCGTCTTGATTTAGGTTTTGACGCTTCAATGAAAAGCCTTCGGAATACCGAGACCCTCTGTGGAGCGGTCTTAGGGCATCTACACTCTGACAATACTGTCCTGATTAACCTCTCATAAGGACAGTGTGAGTCTGATTTTGGGATACTTCTTTTTTGAGAGTTATTCGTACCCCCAGCCCGATAGTACAACTCATCGGCGTTATGGCCAGAGCACCCTATCGGCTATTTACTTGAATTTTTAGGTATAACGATGTCATCTGTCAGACACGTTTTCTTCTAAATAGGTAACGCCTTGTTGGTATTCGTAGGAGTCACACATTTGGAATCACACCTTCGTGAGGGTGAGACCTTAATGGGCCCTTGGTCTTACACACACACACCCCCAAGCGGGTAGTTACAGGAATCAACTTGTTAGAAGGGCGTGTACAACCCCCAGTCTGAATAGTTGCTTCAAAATTAAGGAATGACCCTAAGCGTTCCTTAACAAGAGTCTTGCCTCGATCTTCATGTAGAGGACCTAAGTGATCCTTCAACGGAATTTTGAATTTGGAGAGATCCAGGCTATCATAGGGCTTCACCGGAGGTGCGGGAGCAAGAGGAGCGGGATCTGAAATTGACGAAGGCTGGGAAGCAACCTTGGAGCTAGAATTGAGTGAGAGATAAGACTAGTATCTCTTGTCAGGTAGTGGCGCCTCAGCTATTTTTGGTGCACTTGTAGGCACTGTTTTGGCCTTCGGCACCCAAACCTGCTTAGATCTTGGTGACTCTTTGACCATCTCTTCTTTTTATAACTCTTGTGCCTTTTACACAAGGATCTGGGCATGCGCAAGAAGTGCGCAGTGCTTCTGGATGCGCTTGTCGAGAGTAGAACGGGTTCGTTTGACACGAACCCATTTATTAAACGGCGGTTGGGAGGAGGATACTGATGCTTGTTGTGATGACGACTTAGCCACTTGGCGCTTTCTAAACTCTAGATCTGCTTGGTAGTGGAATCCATCCACCTGCTCTAAAGCCTTGGTGAATTGTCGAGCAAGACGTTAGCGATGCCTCTGACAAGCCCTCTTCATCAACACTGGTACGCTTTCAGCGGGCAAATCCTTGATTTTTGAGGAGTTACGACGAGCACTAGCTCTAGTTTCTTTGGATGCTGGGGAGGAGTCTTCAACAGCACTTGGGTGAAGATTGTCACCATGAGTCCTCAGATCTGAAGACCAATGAACTTTCTTGAGGGAAATGGTCTTCCTATGCTTGCAAGGAGAGGAAGATCTAGAGGAGGAGAAGGAGATGTACTCCTTAAACTTCTGCTAATCGAACTCGTATTCGACCTCTTCAGCCATAGGGATCTTGATCAGCGGCTGTGGCACGATAGCCTTGGCAACAAGGTTGTTGGCTCCCACTATGGTCACCAGCGTGTTCGCGTTAGAAACTAGTTTCATTGCTTTCGAATCCATTACACTTCAGCCGTTACAACGATTCAAAATAAAGAAAATTTAGTCTTTTTATAAGGCTTCTCTTCCAATGAAAATAAAACAGATGATTTCCTAAGAACACACACAGAGAGATCTTTTATCTGTCTTCTACTTGCATAGGATCTTTGCTAATGCCGAGGTTTATCTGTGGACCACCAACTGATCGGAACACACTACCTGGGTCGTTGACCTCCAGCCTCTTCACCTAGAACCTCTTGAAGTAGTCTTGAAGGCTCTCTCCGGGCCCTTGCCTCATCTGAATTAACACATGAGGAGGCAACTTCTACTTGGTGTCAGCCAGGAAGTAGTGGATAAACTTCCAGCTAAGTTGTTTGAAGTTGCTGATGGACTTCTTCTCAAGAGTGCTCCACCAGAGCTTAGCACTTCCTGAAAGAGTGATGGGGAAGTATCGACAGATGACTGCTTTTGATGCTTGGGGCATGCTCATCACATCATAATATTTTTGAATATGCTCGGAGGGATCTTCCTCGCCTTTGTACTTCTCCACATGAGATATCTTGAACTTCTCACATGGGGCATTCATAAGGTCATCTGAAAGTGGAGTGTTCCCCCGATGCCTTCTGCGATCGGTTTGTACAACAGATCGTAGCTAGAAGCTCCTACGGTGGCAGATGGAACTAGAGAGGCAGGGTGAGGGAGAGTCTTAGAGACCACTCCCCTGGCATAGCCCCTAAGGGGACCAGGGCTAGGACTCTCACCGGTGATCTCCTACTAAGAGGGAAGATGTCAGTGAGTTTCTCCAGAACGAGTTGTCTAACGAGGGGGTGGACTTGCGTTCTCGACGCAATCCCCTAACTTCTTGGCAACAACATGAGGAGTCCAAGGTGGGATGACTTGTTGTGCTCTGGAAGGACGGTGAGTCTCCGACCGTAGGTCTCTAGAAGGTGGGGACATAGCTGAGGTAGCTTGCTGTAGCTGTGAAAGCTGACTAAGAAGTTCTCTAGTGAAAGTAGTGAATTGTTCTTAGAGAGATTGAGAAAGCTGTTGAGTCGTTTCTTCGAGCTGAGCTCGAGTAACGTAGCTTTGATGTAGTCCTACAAGGTGGAGCTAACCAAACTCTTGCTCGAAACTGAACATGTTTTCTCAAAAAAGAAAGTAGCCCTACGGTGGGTGCCAAACTATGATGGGAGAAGGGATATTCTAGCCCTGCGGAAGGCTCCATCTCTTCCTCAGCTAGCTCCTTCCCATGGCAGGATGACTCGTCGCGGTGAGCGGACGACCCTGCTTCGCCGGCATAGGCTCTAGCCTCGGCTTCCTCTGCTTGAGGAGCCTCGACTTGTTCTCTCGAGGCCGACTCGTCCAGATGAATGACGTCTACCTCAGCCATCTCGGTGCTACTTAAGGTACCTGTTCCACCTCCCTTCATCTCTTCTGTCTGATGAGGGTGGGAGCAGGCTCCTCCTCGGCCTCCTCAGCCCTACTAGAGGAATGTGTTGATGGAAACGCTTCGCAGGCCTAGCAGACTCCTCCTTTGGGGAGAAGCCATGGGAGCCGCCATAAGAACAGTAGGCACCGTCGCCACTTCCACTGTCTCTATGATGGGGGTTGAAGCTTTCTCATGGTCCTGAGTGGTAGCAAGCATGACCGACATGCCGGTAACTCGCAAGACCGACTTGTAGAGCTGATGGTCGACTCGACGAGAGCCGACATATGCCTTGATCAGGTCAAGCGCTTCCCTCTCATCCACGGACAACTCGCCTCCCATGAGTGCCTCCCTTGTTATTTCATGTAAGTCCAAGTAGTCTAACTCTAGGTCATCTCCTACGACCCAGACGAACTTCTCCTTCCAGTTCTTGTGCGAGTCTGGAAGGCTGGTGATAAGCCTAAACTTCTCCACCATTTGGAAGTGGAAGTGGGGTTCATTCTGCATCACCTTCACAACCACCAACTAGCCTAAGACCCACAGGAAGGGCTTTATCCCTAACCATTGATAGATCACCATGAATCCCACTAGGATAGCTATGGTGTTCGGCTTCATCTGCGTCGATGATACCCCTAACGCCACAAATACTTGCTTGAGGAAAGGATGCATAGGCAACCACAGGCCAAATTCTAGATGTCTCTGTAGGTAATAAAATTTTTTTGCCTAATCTCTATCAGAGAATTTCAGAACAAAACTGCTAAAACCTCGTCCGAAATAGTAAAAAAAGGGAAAAACGCTGATATCTCTCAAACCAGAAGGAATTTGGTAAAATGGACAGGAGTAAACCAAACCCTTTGAGGTAGGTTTGGTCGGCTCCATTTCGTCGAGATAGTCGATTTTTATATATAACTCATCCAATTCCGACTTACGGTTTGAAAGTTATGACCTGTTCTTCATAGCATGTTTTGGAGCTTGCCTGCAAAGGAGTTTAGCTTGCTTGAATGAGGCTGGCTCGCCTGCACAGCCTCACCTACTAAGCTCGCCTGATAGTTAGAAGCTCGCCTGAATAGCCTCACCTCCCTGTATAAGGCAAGCTTGCCCGACGGCTGGAAGCTCACCTGCACAAGGATAGCTCGCCCGACAGCTGGATGCTCTCCTGTATAACCCAAGCTCGCCTGCACGCTTGAAGCTTGCCTGCACGCTTGAAGCTCGCTGGTAAAAGGCAAGCTCGCCCAACGACTAGAAGCTTGCCTGTATAAGGCAAGCTCGCCCGACGGCTAGAAGCTCGCCTGTACAAGGCAAGCTCACCTAACAGCTAAAAGCTCGCCCAACAGCTTGAAGCTCGCTAGTAGCACCCAGGTTCGCCTGCATGCTAAAGCCCATCAAGCTCGCCTGCATGAGCAAGCTTGCTTGCAGACCCAGACTCGCCTACAGACTCGCGTGCTCGCCTGAAAGCTCGCCAGCTTGCCTGACGGCCCAAGCTCGCCTGTACTACTAGACCAAGTCATCCACTTGAGCTTAAAATGTGGGAGTGGGTACACCCACTCCCCATGATCTAAGGGATGAAGTATGGTTCTCCTTACCTCTAATGGTTACATCGTAAGATTTAAAGGATGGAGTTATGGTCCCCCATAACCACAATCCCACAATTTGAGGGAATGGCCATTCTTCTCCTCCACTATAAATAGCCAATGATGGCTACTAGAAGCTTGGTCTTGAACTCTTGATCAAGACCGAACCTATTTGGCTCCTTGACAATCATTTCTCTTAAGCTTAAAGAGAACCGAGCCTGGCTCTTGGCAAACTCCTTGACAATCAGCTTGTTCATGATCTCGTTTGAATCCTCAGCTGAAGAGGACCGAACTTTGAGATCTCGGTGCACTTAGGCTCCGAACAATCAAGTAATTGCTCGGTCGTTGAACTCATCCAACCAAGCTTCTACTGTGTACTGAAGCTCCAACCACAACGTCGATCGGATCGTCCAAGTGAAGCAAACTCGGCACGAGCACCGAGGGAGGCTTCCTATCGCTACCAAAGACCCCATGTTAAACAAGGAGGGCATTCCCTCCGCTTCTGTTATAAGTTTGATTTATTAGTTTGTATAAGCTATTCTTATCAATACAAACGAAATCCCTATTTTGGGAAATCAAATTTCACTCCAACAGAAGGTGGCGATCACAGTGGGAGAAACCATTTCTTTAACCGAAATTGTGGTGGCGCAGTTCGACAAAATTGTAGTGGGGACAACTGTTGAGTCCCTCGTGATCGAGTTCGAGGAGTACTTATCTTCATCCTCTTCTGGCGGCAATGTGTCTCGCAAGTGCTACAGAGTTACGCGTGTGGCCCAGCCCCAAGTGGCCGAGGCAACCACGCCGGAGAGCTCTGCTCAAGAAAATACAGGGGATTCTATCTCCCCGAAGCCTATCACGGCCGAGCCGAAGGTAAAGCATGCAAGTTCAAGGGCTGCGCGAGGGGTCGTTGAACGATCCTCACAGGCCCCCATGCAAGAGGAGACGACGGTTCATGTCAGCACGGACCCCGCCTTTCCCATCAACATGAACGCTCCCCACTCCTAAAGAGCCAAGCAACAACAATGACATGCTCTTGCCCACCAAAAGAAGCAATCCCTCATCTCCGATGACGGCCTGAATCACTATTCAGGCCTGAAGAGATCCAAGCCAAAACGCAAGGTTCCTAATTTTGGTGAACTAAACCGATCAGGCGAGCCCACCTACTCAAGCAGGCTTTGCTCCATTGGAAAAATTCCCAAAATTAGAGAATTTGGTGTTTTCGGCGAGCCTAGCAGTTCAGGCGAGCCCCACGAGCTTCATTCCATGAGCAAGGTTCCTAATTTTGGCGAACCGCTCAAATCAGGCGATCCCACCTACGCAGGCAGGCTCCGCTCTTCAAGCGAGCTTCCCAAATCTGACGAGCTTTGTAAATATGGTGAACTTTGCAGTTCTAGCGAACTTCATCAAGTTCGCTTAATAGCCTAACTTCACCCGTAAGCCGACCTTCACCAGAAAGGAAAAGCTGCATCTCGCCCAACAGGCGAGCCTCGACAGGCCGAACCTCGCCAACACATGCGAGCTCGCTAATAGATGCAAGCTCACCCAATAGGCAAACCTCACCAGACTGTGCCTCACTGACGAGCTCAAGTATGCCAAATGGTCGGACCTCGGCAAGCTCGCCTAATAGCTCGACCCCGCTTGTAAGAAGCGATAGTTTGCCAAACAGGCGAACCTTGCCTGAAAGAACTGAAGGTTGAACCTCGCCTGAATGAACTGATGACTGAACTTCGCCAACAGGCCAAAGCTCGCCTGTCTAGGCAAGGTCGGCTGAGTTTAACGCTTGGGAAATTTTCCAAGTGTTCCCATTTGGACTCCCTTGAGTCTCCTTCATTTGAGCGCTAGCAGTCGGCTGAGGCTCAAGCTCGCGTTGAACCTCACCTGAACGACTAGTTGGCTTGACCTCGCTAGCAGTCGGCTAAAGGTCACCCAAATGCCCGAGCCTGCCTACAGTCGGCTAGAGCTCGCCCACATTCCAGACCTCGCCTGTCTCGGTGAGGTCGGTTAGATCCGACACTTAGGGAATTTTTTGAGTATCCTTATGTCGGCTCCCTTGAGCCTCCTTCATGCGACTTCACGTCTCATCCTTCTGATGCTGGGGGTTGTCACTATCAACCTATAGGGGATCTTAAAGGATGCTTGACATACAAACACACACCCTACGAGACTTCCGATGATGTGAAGCTCCCCGCCACAATTGTCAATATGACGGGGAAGTCCAAGGCCATTGAGCGTGAAGGTATCCACCAGCGCACTCACACCCAAATGGGGGTAGCCATTCCGTTTAACTACACGTGCCTAGCACCCGTCTCTGACGATGACGATGATGATTGCTCGACAGTGGTAACGTCGCAGGTTTCAAGCTCTATTCAGGGTGAAGAAGCAGAAGTGCACATGACCAACACTCCTGATGAGATATCCAGGAGACTCGACGAGCAACAAGCAACCATCAATTCCCTGAAGGAGATGTTAGAACAGCTTTTGAGTGAGAAGAAGAAGAAGAAGAAAGAGAGGGCTTTGTGAACTTTGCGAAAATCCTTGAAACACAAAGAGCGAGTGCCTACTCCTTCTCACTCCTCATCCGAGTCATCTAGAGGAGCGTCACCTTCGTGTCATAATCCAAGGGACAAAAAGCTCGATGAGTTCCAAAGTCTACTGATCCCGCCTTTTGAGACCGTCACCATACATTCCTTTTGACTAGTTCCAAAGTCTACTGATCCCTAATAAAAGAGTCACTTTGACATGGGAGAGAACGTCTCCGCATTATCCGGGAAGTGATTCAAGGGTGCAGAGTGCAGGTGACGTGACAAGTCATAGAGACTATCGAGCTAAGGTCATGATGAGACCTGACCAGCGTGGGCTGCGGTGCTGACTCATAGTCAGAATAGATCAACTGAGGAATACTGCCCTTCAAGTCGTCCATGCAAAGTGTCAGATCGAAAGTCAAGTGGGCCATTGGTGAGTTGTATTTAAGAGAAGGTCTACTGATCCCGTCTTTCGAGTCGACATGAATAGCATAGATTCGACGAGTCGGCGGGATATGTACCTCTACTGGACTTAGGCCACCAAGTTAATTAGGGTCGTGGTTTCAGAAATACGTCCATCCGCCCTTTGTCTATGCATTGCATTTTTAGCAAATGGGAACACCATAACAACAAGTATGTGTGAATAGTACAAGTGATGAAATGTTTAATAATTAAAAATTAAAGATAGACATATCATGGACCCGAACCAATCCTTGACCTTTTGAGCCGAGGTCCCAAGCCTTTTTTTTTTCTTACATAATTTTGATAAGATTATTCAAAAATTACCTCGTGAAGAGCGCACATAATTTTGATAAGATTATCCACAAATTACCCGGTGAAGAGCATATGCTCCGCCTTTGATTGGAGCATTTTTCCGTTCTAGAATTCTCTTCATTTTTTGTTAAAAGGACAGTGGTCCAATATGAAAATATGTTAATGATCGGATCATCAAATATTTTGTGGCCACTGTCTCTTGGGCCGTTGACACCTTCTTGTCATCATCTTAGCCACTACTTGTAAATGACATTTGAAGCACCAGAGCAAGAAATGTGTTCAAATTTGACTCACATATTTTCAATTATCCACTTATTAGTCAAGTGTTCTTTTTCCATTACGGATTTGGATTAAAAGCATTAGGGTTTTCACATAAAAATCATCTTAACTTTTATCCAAATTGATACTTATAAACCAGCATATAAATGAATCTCAAATCTTGGTATTCCATATTCCTAGTTGTATCATTGAGGTTAGTTGATTCATCTTACTATTGATGGCAATTACTGACTAATTAGCTGACTGATCAAGGAACAAGGGAAGATGCAACATCACATCAAATTGAATTCTCAGCTCAAAAAAAGACATGAACTTCCAAAAATACCCTCACTCAAGCACATGTGTTTTCTAATAAATTATTAAAAATTAGGGTTTTTTAATATAAGCTCCCCCCCCCCCCC
>BQKN01066646.1:247951-260837 GCA_022839385.1 Asparagus kiusianus | reverse complement strand
CAAATCTTTGATAAATTGAAATTAATCCCCCAAATCTTCATATTTTAGAGGACAAAATGATCATTTCCTTCTTAAAGTATTGGTGATGTTTCAAGTTGCTTCCTGAAGTATCAATTTGTCTAATTTCTTCCATAAATTATGTGTATTTGTCCAATGTGATCATTTTCTTAGCCTATAGTGAAATATCAACTGACATGTTAGTGATTCTTTTACATTTCTTGTATTTTTGCAATCTAAAAAATGATTTTTTTTAATTTATAAAAAAGGTTAAAGGATAAAAAGTTTTGGGAGAAAGTAGTTAAAAAATATTTCTTTGGTTGGAAAAGAAGAAGATAACAAATAAAAACACGTGAAAAAATATAAAAAACACTATGATGTCATTAGTTTGTTAAATATTTGATTGTAGACTCATAAAATGACCAATTGAAATCATAAGCTTCGTTTTGAGGGGCAAAATATGTAATTAGTACTTTAAGGGGCAACTTGAAAGTTCACAATACTTTAAGGAAGAAATAATAATTTTGTCCTATTTTAAAACTAGTAACTCAAACATATTAAGTGATTTGAATTAGTTTTCTAGTTAGAGGCTAGTTGAAATTGAGGGAATGTTCCGTCATCTTTAATATTTTTGGGTGTAATACGCGTTATACTCTTATGCTTTTAAGAACAAACTGGAGAAAAATTATGCAATATTTGACTTCAGTTTATTGATATAAACATGATTTTGGAGGTTTTTGGTGTTGATTTGTAGAATTCTCTAATTACCCGTTTCTAGTTAACCACTAACTAACCCCCACCATGCTTAGCAATTTGGATGACACATGTAACACTGTGAGTAATTTCAAAACACTTAAAAAGATTTGCAGGACTAATTTAAAAAATATGAAGATTAAAGGGACTATGCAAAAATATGAAACTCTTTTGGGACTAATACCGAGAAAATCCAATTTAAATATGGAGAAAATTATTATTTCTTTTTTAAAGTATTGGTAAACTTTCAACTTGTTGCTTAAAGTATTAATTTATATATATTGCCCTTCAAAATAAGTTTATGATTTCATTATGGTCATTTTGCGAGTTTATATTCAAATATTTAATAGAGTCTACATTCATATATTTAATAGATTAATGACGGTTGTTTTTATATTTTTTATGGGTTTTTATCTATTTTTTTTCTTTTTTTCCTAAGCTAAAAAATTATTTTTAACTACTTTCTCCCAAAACTTTTTACCCCTTTACCTTCTTTATGAATTAAAAAAATCATTTTTTTAGATTGAAAAAATACAAGGAATCAGTAACACATCATTAATCTATTGAATATTTGACTATAAGCTCACAAAATGATCACATTGGACATTTACACATAGGCTATGTTTGGATCAATGACTTATTTTATCCCGTACGAATTTAAGCCGTTATAGCCTTGGGATATAATAGTCTAGAAGAATATAGTGAGTTAAAATTTTGGAAACTTATCATTATTAGCAGGTATAGTATTAGTACATGACAATAAATGCCCTTCGTCCTCCTGAGTGAATTTTGCCAAAGTTTCGGAGCATTTTGGATATTTTTATAACAACGACTGGGAAAGCTTTGCCTCAACAAAACCAAGGCAACTTGGATAAAGATTATCAAAGAAAAAAATTAATAAAAATTTTCATTTGCATTGGGTCGCCCAATGCATATGAGAATTTCACTTGCGGGGGGTCTCTAACAACTTTGGCCTTACACCGCCGTTCACAGACGAATCATTCCCATCTGTCGACCAAACATGCCGTCACTCACAATTCCAAACCTCCAACCTCATCCCCTCTTGCGAGTCCAGCTGATGGAAATCCTAGTGTTATCAGCAACTCACATTCCTCCTGATTGCAACTCTCTGCTTGCTCACACTGATTACCCTCCAATCGCCGGCACCTTCTTCGACCAGTTGCTAAATTTCCACCGGTTGCACGATTTCTTCACCGATGTCTCGATCGAATACAAGACCTTCCGGTTGCTCCTTCCCTTTGGCTTCGGCAAATACACGTGCACTGTCGACCCGTCAATGTTGAGCAGAACCAGCTTCGCAAACTATGGAAAGGTAACAATATTGTGAACTCGATTCCGAATCATTAAAACTCTACAGGGTTGTTCCCTCATGGGGGGCGTGGGTTCGATTCCCGTCTGTGTCAAAGGTCAAAGGCGCCATGGGAAAAAAAATTTATAGGGTTGTTTTGATATTGGTCCCTTAAATGCTAATATATTGAAATTGGTATTTAGCGCCTCATAACATAGTTAGTTAATTGGGCTTTTTAGATATCACTCACTCAAATTTTCGGGCGATTGATATTATCATGGAACTTGCTCATAGTGTTAGTCTCGAGAGTGTAGACCAAACCTGAAATCAAATCAACGAAGAAAACTAGAAAAACCCAGTTCGGTCGACCGACAGGCTTGGTCCGGTCGACTGAAGCGACTACAGGAAACGAGCGTGAGAAGCTCGCTCTAGTCGGTCGACCGACAGGGATGGTCCGGTTGACCGAAAAACCCTGTAGAAAATGAACGTTCTGGTCGATCGACCGACACGAGGACTCCGGTCGACCGAAAACGTGCATGAGCAGACCCTGTAAAATTGACTCTCTGGTCGGTCGACCGAAGCCCTTGGTCTGGTCGACCGATGTTGAGATTTTTAGTTTCCTGATTCATTTGGGAAACTGTTTTGGGCCAGTATACTATATATATCCTAATACGTTTTTAAGGTTATGTGAAAACGAGAAAAAGAGGGCTTTGAGAGGATTCTTTTAGAGAGATCTCAGAGAGATAAAAACCTATTTGTGGGTATTGTAATCTTCTTCAAATTAATCAAAAGAATTGTGTGGTGTAGCTCCCGAGGACGTATGCACTTTACCGAACCTCGTTAAATCTGGTGTGTTCCTTCTTGTTTATCTTTCTTGCAATTTTTTTTATTTGTAGCGATTTTCCTACTTGCTAAACTCTTAGTACAAGATCTGGAAGGGCACCAGTTTGATTGATTGTTTCGAATCCCCAACAACTGGTATCAGAGCGTCGTTCAGAAGATTTGTGCGAGAGCCATGGTAGAGGAAAGCAAATCAAAGATCGAGAAGTTTGATGGGTCAGACTTCGCCTACTGAAAGTCGTAGATGGAGGACTATCTGTATCAGAAGGACCTTTACTGTTCGTTGATGGGCAAGACTAAGGGAAAGAAAAAATAGAAATCAGACGAGGACTGGGAAGTATTGGATCGGAAGGCTTTAGGGCAGATCCGGTTGTCGCTCGCCAAATCAGTCACCCACAATATATTGAAGGAGAAGACGACGGTGGGGCTTATGGAAGAGCTTGCAAAGATGTACAAGCAACCATCAGCCGCAATCAAGGTGCATCTCGTCAAAACGCTCTTCAACCTCAAGATGGCAGAAGATGCTCCTTCACGATGCACCTCAGCGAGTTCAACACGATGGTTGATCAACTTATCTCCGTGAATATCATGTTTGATGACAAAGTGCAGGCCCTATTGATTCTATCGCAGTTGCCGGATAGTTAGGCAGGTTATGTGACCGCAATTAGCAACTCGGCGGGGAAGGAGAAATTGAAGCTGAAGCTGAAGCTGAGCGAGGTTGTTAACATGATTCTATCCTAGTAGGTTAGAAGAAAATCGTCTGAATCATAAGGTTCAGATTCAGCCCTAAATCTCGAGCAGAGAGGCCGATGTCAAAAGAAGGGTAACCAGAACAGGAATCGGTTGAAATCAAAGAAGAAGATGTCGAACTCGAAAGTTAGGCCTATCAAAGGGAAGTGTTAGAACTGTAGCTAGGAGGGCCATATATTTTCAGTCTGCAAAGCGCCAAAGAATAATGCGAATGAGCAGGAGGCTCATCTTGTGCAAGATGCCTTGATCCTTGCTATGGATAACGATTCCGATTCTTGGGTTATTGACTAAGGAGCCTCATTCCATGCCACTGCTAATAGGAAGCTTCTTCAAAACTATGTAGCAGGAGACTTTGGGAAAGTGTACTTGGGGGGACAACGAGCCTTGTAGTATTGTTAGAAGAGGCAACATGCAGATTCAGATTAAGAGCTCTAAGTGGGATCTGAAGAATGTCAGACACGTGCCAAAACTAAAGAGGAATCTTGTTTCAGTTGGCCAGCTTGGAGTAGAAGACTATGTTTCAACATTCACCGGGTTCGTGAAAAATCTCCAATGGTACTATGGTGGTTACCCGAGGCAACAAAATCGTAACACTTTACCTAACTTTACATGCGAGTGACACTCTCACAATTACAGCTGGCAAGGAGAGTGCAGATCTATGGCACAATAGGCTGAGACACATGAGTGAGAAGGGCATGAAGATTATACACTCATAGGGAAAGCTAACCAGTATCGATTCTGTGAAAGTTGGTGTTTACGAGGACTGCATCTATGAGAATCAGAAGAGGATCAACTTTCATAAGGGTAGAAGGCCACCTAAAGCTCAGAAGCTAGAGCTTGTTCATACAGATATATGGGGCCCATCTAGTGTGTCTTCTTTTGATGGTTTGGCGTACTATGCTACCTTTATCGACGATCACTCGAGGAAGGTGTGAGTATACTTCATAAAACACAAGTCAGAGGTGTTCGGTATCTTTAAGAAGTGGAAGTTCATGGTAGAGAACGAGACAGATCTGAAGGTGAAGTGTCTGAGATCGGACAATGATGGAGAATACGAGCTAGAGGAGTTCAAGAGGTTCTGTGCTCTAAATGAGATTCATTTGAAGAGGACTACTATAGGGACGCCGCAACAGAACGGCGTTGTAGAAAGGATGAATAGGACATTGACGGAGCATGCGAGGAGCACGTGTCTACATGCAGGTCTACCCAAGATGTTTTGGGCAGACGTGGTGCTTACGACAGCTTATCTGATTAATCACGGGCCATCAGTTCTATTGGATTTTAGGATTCCAGAAGAGGTTTGGGGTTGCAAGAAGGTTAATCTCTCACACTTGCGAGTATTTGGCTACGTGACATATGTTCATATCAGCGACCATGTCATGGACAAGCTAGAAGCTAAGTCACAAAAGTGTACATTCATTGGATACAACATTGATGAGTTCGGGTATCGTCTGTGGGATGAGAAGAACATGAAGATCATCAGGAGTAGAGACGTCATATTCAATGAGGAGGTGATATACAAGAACATGGACAATGCCAAGGATAGCCAAAGCAGTGGGAGCAACACTACAAATACAGGTGGATCCGAGTACATGGATTTGGAGGAACTTCCGAATAGGGACGACAATGTTAGTTCTGACCGAAGAACGGAAGAGACTCCAGGTGCAGAGACAACTACCTAGGATGTGGAGCTTAGAAGGTTATTTAGGGTACCCAAACCGAATCACAAATATCTCTCATCACTAGATTATTTGCTTTTGACAGATAGCGGAGAACCAGAGTACTATGAGGAAGCTATGCAAGTGAGTGAATCTCAACAGTGGGAGCATGCAATGCAAGAAGAGATGGATGTTCTACACACTAATGAGATATAGGAGTTAGTCCAGCTACCTGCACAGAAAAAAGCCTTACATAACAAATGGGTCTATCGGGTCAAGTAGGAGAGTGATGGAAGCAAGAGGTACAAGGCCAGATTAGTCGTGAAGGGGTTCCAACAGTAGGAATGAGTAGATTATACGGAGATTTTTTCCCCTGTTATAAAGCTTACAACCATTAGAGTGGTGTTGAGCATAGTACCTACAGAAGATCTCTACCTTGAGCAGTTAGACGAGAAGGCTATCTTTCTTCATGGTGACTTGGATGAATAAATCTATATGAAGCAACATGTTGGCTTCATTAAGAAAGGAAAGAAAGAGATAGTGTGTAAGCTCAAGAAGAGCTTGTACGAATTAAAACAGGTTCCGAGACAGTGGTACAAGAAGTTCAATAACTTCATGTAGAGCAATAACCATGGAAGATGTAATTCAGATAATTGTTGCTACTTCAAGAGGTTCGAGTCCATCTATATCATGTTATTATTGTATGTTGATGATATGTTAGTTGTAGGGCCGTGTTTAGAGGAGATAAATAATTTGAAGAAGCAGTTGGCGAAGGAATTTGCTATGAAGGATCTGGGTGCAGCAAAGCAAATTCTTGGGATGTGAATCAGTAATGATGATGCTAAAGAAATGTTGAAGTTGAGTCAAGCTGAATACATCGAGAAGGTACTTCAGAGATTCAACATGGAGAATGCTAAGCCTGTTGGTATGCTCCTTGGAAGCCAGTTCAAGTTATTTGAGGAGCAATCGCCCAAGACAAATACGAAGAAGGAGCACATGAGTAGAGTGCCATATTCATCAGCCATTGGTAGTCTTATATACGTAATGGTTTGCACAAGGCCGGATATCACCCATACAATAGGAGTTATGAGCAGGTTTGCAAGCAATCCAGGGAAGCAGCATTGGGAGGCCCTAAAATGGATATTGCGTTACTTGAGAGGGACTACGGATATGTCATTGTGTTTCAAGAGGAAGGAGTTAATACTACGGGGATACGTGGATACAAATTTCACCAGTGATCATGATACGAGGCGAAGCACCACGGGGTATGTTTATACCTTGGCATCAACAGCAGTGAGCTAGGCCTCACGTCTGCAGAAGATAGTAACATTATCCACGACAGAGGCAGAGTATGTCGTAGTGACTGAAGCTAGTATGGAGATGATTTGGTTGACTGGGTGCCTGAAAGAGTTGGGTTTGCAGTATAGGAACAACGTTCTTTATTGTGATAGCCAGAGTGCTATACACCTTTCTAAGAATCCAGTATATCATGTTAAAATGAAGCACATCGACGTACAATACCATTTCACACGCTCGCAGATTGAGGACGACAAGTTACGATTGGAGAAGATGTTTAGGGAGAAAGTTGATGTATTCATTGAGGTAATCACTACAACTTCAGTCGTTACAATGACAACAAAAAAATATAGTCTTTTTATAAGACCCTTACACAATGAAAAAACAAAAAAAAAGTACAACTCTCGTTAAATAGCGCAACGGGTGATTATCCCCCGCTGCTTGCGCGGGATCTTAGCCTATGATGGGGACGTTGATATCTGTGGACCACCAAACGATTAGATCAGATCCGGAGCTTTGTTGATTCGTGAAGGAATAAAGAAATCGAAGTAATTATTTCAGCAACAACGAGATAACCACTCTTCTCGAGATCACCGCAACGAGGCGATCTCAAGGAAAAGAACCGGGCTGCAGATCTATCAAACTCTCCTTCTTTATGCCGAAGAATTAGTTGAAGTCTCCTTATCCTCTCTGAAATTCGTGCTCCTTCAGTTTTTAATTCAGCAGGGCTTCGCCGACGCTCGTGAATTCTAGATCTAAAAAAATGAAGGCCCTGGGCTGTATTTATAGGCTTCAGGAGCCTATTTTCAGATAAGAACAATTGGTTCACTCTTATCTTTAGTTATAACCACTTAACCATGTTCTTAGATGACATTAGATTAGTTGAAATAAATCCGTGTGGTTAACAGTCGAAAAATAGCTTAAAACCGCCAAATTAGCATTTTTGGGCTGCGGACACCCGTGGGTGTCTCGGCGTGGCCGAGACACTTGTGAGTGTCTTGGCCTGGCCGAGACACTCGTGGGTGTCTCGGCCATGGCCGAGACACTCATGGGTGCCTCAGCCGTGGCCGAGACATCTCCGGGTGTCTCAACCTTGGCGAGACACCAAGGGGTGTCTCGGTCGTGGCCGAGACACCTCCGGGTGTCTCGACTTGGCCGAGATACCAAGGGGTGTTTCGGCGAGGCCCGGAATATAGTTTCGCGCGCTCTGTCCATTTCCGCTGTATTTTCGTCGTTCAATCTTAGAATTATGCGGTTCAAGATACGTTGGAAAGCCGACAAGGAGATCTACGAGTTTTCATGATTGAATTACATGTGGAGTAAACGGGACCTGAGGGGTTCTTCATCTTTTGTAAGCGATGTGCAGCTCCCGGTCCATTCGTGTTTCCGTTGTTCCGAAATTCCGTTGCTTCGCATGGTCCGTTGACTCACTTCATGTATTTGTCATCGTCAAATAAGCTTCTGTGACTCGAATAGCGATGTTCATCGTCTTCTCTCTATCTTGAGCCACGTTCGGGGACCTATATGTAATTTTTGATGCCTACAGATACCCCCTCCAAAGTGTTCCAGTCTCGTTTCTTTTATAGATGAGCCTGAAATACTTTGGATATGATTGGTCCAACCTTCAGTCGGTGTAAAAGCACATGTATTTAGCTTTGACTCTTGACTTCTTTGATTCTCAGTCTATTCAATATCTTAATGAATAACCGAAGTTGTTCCGACGCTGCGTTTATCGTCTGGCCGTCGTCGAAGTCTCGAATCGAAACTAGTGAGTTAATTTTGACTCATATCGTTGAGTTGACTTTGAACTGATTATCTCCATCATAATATATTGACTTGCATTATCTTTCATTGCAATACGTTGAATGACGTTGACCTAGAGTTACGCGTTGACCGGTGTTGACCTAGGGTTTTGGATCGCCCGGCCTTGATTTTTTAATACAATGCGTTGACTAGCGTTGACTTTCATCACAACACGTCGTAGTCTCAAGTGTTGAGGTTGCAGGACCAACTATTAAAGCTGATTCATCTGCAGGTATGGATCTTATCTTGAAGTTGTTGGATGCTCAAGTCACGAGACTAACTAATGAAGCTGGTGCGTCAATGACTCTCACATGCATAGGATTTTTGGCAAACCCTCAGCCATCAACGGGTTTGATGAGCCTTTACCGACTACCGTTTGAGTCGAGCTAGCATGCAGATTGTTTAAGTCCATTCCGTATGTAACGTTATGCTAAAAGAGTTAATTCTTTTAGTGCTACGATATTGAATACGTAGACTTCGTCTTTCTCACGGGAATAGACTACCCGACCGCATGTATCAGATGCAGACTCAAGATTTTTGGCAAATCCTCAGCTATCAACAGATTTGACGTGTCTTTACCTATTACTGTTTGAATAGGGCTTGCATACGAATTGTTTAAGTCCGTTCCGCATGTGACGTTATGCTAAAAGAGTTAACTCTTTTAGTGCTACGATATTGAATACGTAGACTTCGTCTTTCTTACAGGAATAGACTACCCGGCAACACGTGTTAGGCGTTGACTTATCCTTTCTTAGGATTCAGGATAAAAGTCCCCATACTTGTATTCTGGTATCTTCTTCAATCGGTGAAAGACTAAACCGGTAACGCGTGTTAGGCGTTGACTTATCCTACTCAAGATTCAGGATAAAATTCCTCAGACTTGGATTCTGGTGTATTCTTCAATCGGTGAAAGACTAAACCGGCAACGCGTGTTAGGTGTTGACTTATCCCTACTTAGGATTCGAGATAAAATTCTCCGTGCATGTGAAGCACGGATTTTGGCGTTATGAATAACAACCTGCCACAATGTCGAATATGTGAGCTTTTGTCCTTTTTACGGCAAAAGACTAACCGACAACGCGTGTTAGGCGCTGACTTATCCATTCTTAGGGTTCGGGATAAAATTCCCCAGACTTGAATTCTGGTGTCTTCTTCAATCGGTGAAAGACTAAACCGACAACACGTGTTAAGCGTTGACTTATCCCTACTCAGGATTCGGGATAAAATTCCCCAGACTTGGATTCTTATGTCTTCTTCAATCGGTGAAAGACTAAACTGGCAACCCGTGTTAGGCGTTGACTTATCCCTACTCAGGATTCGGGATAAAATTCCCCAGATTTGGATTCTGGTGTCTTCTTCAATCGGTGAAAGACTAAACCGGCAACGCGTGTTAGGCGTTGACTTATCCCTACTCAGGATTCGGGATAAAATTCCCCGTGCGTGTGAAGCACGTATTTTGACGTTATGAATAACAACCTGCCACAATGTCGAATATGTGAGCTTTTATCTTTTTACAGCAAAAGACTAACCGACAACGCGTGTTAGGCACTGACTTATCCCTTCTTAGGCTTCGGAATAAAGTCTCCAGACTCGGATTCTGGTGTCTTTTTCAATCGGTGAAAGACTAAACCGGCAAAGCGTGTTAGGCATTAACTTATCCCTACTTAGGATTCGGGATAAAATTCCCCGTACGTGTATGGCACAGATTTTGGTGTTTGAAAAGTAATGTCTTCTCTTGGGGCAAAGGCGAACCCGATGCTGGAGAGAAAGAATTTTATATTCTATGTTCAGTTGCAAAGAAAACTCAAAGTGGTCTCTCCACTTTGAGAATCTGAAGAGTGAAACTAAGAGTGAGATCTCCACTCCGAGAATCGAAAAGATTCGGATAATCCTAACTATCGGAATGTTTGATTACCGAACTAAAGGTGATTTTCTCGTTTATCGAGAGTGAATTATAGTTTTGTCCCTAACTGTAGGAAGGTTTGACCAAGTAGGAGTTTGAGGTGACCCTAATTGTAGGAAGGTTTGATCACTCGATTTGAAAGTGGACCTCTCGTTCATGGAAGGAATAGAGAGGTGATTTTCGTTGTGGTCCTAACTGTAAGAAGGTTTGACCAAATAAATAGTGAGAGTGGGAGTACAAATTACAGTGGGAGTGTTGATTCGTACGAATCACTCGAAGAGAGTCCCAGGTGTTAAGTGACAAATACTTAACACGAAGGGGTTTGACAATTGTCAATGATCAGGAGACTAAAATTCTGAGTACTATGTCAGGACTTTAACAGTGGGAGTTTAGTGTTTATCACTTTGTTTGTAATGACCGGTTTATCCCTAAGAACATTACATATAACATTCTTTCGAGAACTTCCCGTTACATGAATCATCCACCCCCAGCTTCATTTGCGAAACTGGGTCTAACATTGTACTTAGTTGGATGACCAGACTATCCTTAAGAATACCAGACATGGCGCTCTCTAGGAACTTCCCGTGAAAGAAAAGAAACAGTTTAGACTCATATATCTGTTAGAGTATGCAGGGAGCAGTTTAACCTTATATACCTGTTGGATGATGCAGGGAGCAATTTAACCTCATATACCTGCTGGAGTCTTCATTCGACTTAATTGAGCGCTATGACGCCAGCTTCAACTAAGGTTTGGATGCTATTCTTGAGAGCGAAGCAAGCCTTGGTGGGATGAATGATCCTCCTGTGGTACACACAGTACTTTGGATCCACAGTATTGGCAGCTTCCTCCTGATTTGTGATAGGTGGTAGCTTGATCTTGTTGTTCTCAAGGAGGGATTCAAAAATGGCTGGAACATCTTCGTCCTTGAAGGAGTACTCTTTTTGGAGTCTCGGACCCGAAGTCTTCTGCTATCTTTGGAGTTGCTGTTGTGACGTCTGATTAACGTTAACGATAGCTGCAGGTGTCTTCCCTTTACCACGGGAGACGAAGCTTGAGTTCGGAGAGTTAGCCGTTGGTTGGCTTCTCTCGGCTTTCTTCCTGCTAAGGAAGCGTTTGGCCTGCTCTCCACGCGTCTTCAACTCTTTCCATGTGTTGGACGGTGCGACTCTCATAACTTCCAATATCTCAATAGATAAGTTGTTATGACATGTTTGGAGGATGAAGTCCTCCGTAATCGGATCTCGGTAGCTCATCGCCTTATTCCGGAAATGTTTGATAAAGTCGTTGACTGACTCTTCATCATTCTATTTCTCCTCAAAGAGTATCCTGATGGATATCTTGGTGTCGTCGTCAAAGAAATTACGAGGAATGAGCTCTCCATATCATCCTAGCTGTTGATACTTCCAGGTTTGAGATGGCGGTACCAATCGAAGGCAGGCCCGCGAAGGGTACCGACGAATGACCGAACCATAAAGGCTTCATTGTCAGAGATCATGCCCAAGTGGGACTTAAAGTAGATTAGATGTTGAGTAAGGGAGCTCTTCCCGTCGAACGACGTAAAGTTGATCAAGTTGAACTTGGCCGGATATGGGATCGACTCCCACTCTCTCGGGTAAGGACACGGAATGCCGGTCCTTTTCACCTCTCGAGCAGACATTAGAGCGTTAATTTTGCTCTCGAGGTTTTTCATCTTTTCATCCTCGTTTGTATCATGTTTTGGACGATTTATGAGAGGAACAATACGACCACCCCTGGCATTATCATCTTCGGTGGGACCACCTCCAGTGTTGTTGTCTTCAGTAGGGTCACCCCTAGTGTTCTGGTCAATGGGAGAGTTATCAGAATTGAGATATTCATCCGTATCCGAATCGCTACCTGCTCGGTTAGCATCATTGTGACGACTGGATTCACCGAATTGATTGGACAGAGCCCGAATTTGTTGGTCATGCTCTTCCTTCATCCGTATCATGGCCATTTCCAATTCGAACTTAAAGTTTTCTTTTTGCTTAGTCAAGGCGTCCTCGATGATTTTGGCCATTTGCTCGGTGTTGACCATAAACGCCTCACGGGATTGTCCTATGTTGGACACTGTATTATCAGAAGCGATGACGGAGTTCGCATTTGATGCTTCATCTTCCGAGGATAATCCGTTATTCATCCTCTGATAGTCCCTACGCCTAGTAGTTCCCACGTGTAACCGAGTTATATGTTGGGATATGTCCAAAAAATGTCGGGGATTAATGTTGGCCCTTTGGTTTTGATGATGATTTGTCAAACAATTTATATCTAATCTATTTTCCAGTATTTGTGTTTATCTTTACAGGTAATTCAACACATGTCAATCAAGCGTTAAAGATTCAAGTTCATATGCGTGGAGTTACCTAGGTATTACTTTGGTTCACCTACATATATTGTATGATTATATCTAAGCTCAATATATGTACACTTAACACGATTTTTGACGTTTTCTATCATATATTGATTTTTCATCAAACGTTGTTACAATAACTTTTATCTCATGTTTACAGTTCTTTCATACTTTATTATATACATATAATACATGCATAATATATATA
>BQKN01066646.1:214058-232951 GCA_022839385.1 Asparagus kiusianus | reverse complement strand
TCTTGCAAGAACTAATTGATCAACATAATTTTAATTAGCTTTTAATTAGGATTAGATTAGCATAAGACCCTAATCACCCCCCCTCTAGTGTCTAACAATTAAAACTTCACGTTGACTTCTCCTTATCGACCATATTGATGGTGACTTGTGAGAGTTCATCATCTTGCGCAGCTAATCTTTTTCTATAGAAACACCTTGGCTTAGAATTAGACGTTCTGGTAGAGATCCTTTCAAATACCGAGACCCTCTGTGGAGCGGTCTTGGGGTAGCTACACATTGATAATACTGCCCTGATAAGTTTGGTACACGGACAGTGAGAGTCTGCTTCCCAGGTACTTCTCTTTTGAGATTTATTCGTACCTCCAGCCCGATAGTACAACTCATCGATGTTGCGGTCAGAGCAACCTATCGACTGTTGGTTTGATTCCTCAGATGGAACGTTGTCGTCTATTCGACTCGTCTTCTTCTGAATAGGTAGCTCTTTATTGGCTTTAGCAGGAGTCACACATTTAGAATCACACCCGTGTGAGGATGAAATTTTAACAGGCTCCTGATTTTGTGCAGGCACCCCCACATGGGTAGTTATGGGAATCAACTTGTTAGGATGTCGCGTACGACCCCCAATCTGGATGGTTGCTTGGGGTTCCTTCAACGGTCCCAAGCGTTCCTTAACAGGCGCTTTGCCTTGATCTTCATGTAAAGGATCCAAACGATCCTTCAACGGAATTCTAAATTTGGAGAGGTCCACGTCGTCGTAGGGTTTCACCGAAGGTATGATGGCAGAAGGAGTGGGATCCGAAGTTGACGAAGGTTGGGGAGCAACGTCACTTGCTTTTGCCTTAGGCGTTGATTTGGCCTTGGGCATCCAAATTTGTTTGGATCTCAGTGATCACTTAACCGCCTCTATCTTTTACATTTCTTGTGCATTTCGTACAAGGATCTGGACATGTGCAAGAAGTGCACGATGCTTCTGAATGCGCTCCTCAAGAGTAGAACGGTTTCGTTTGACATGAACACATTCGTTAATAGGTGGTTAGGAGGAGGTTCCCGAAGCTTAATGTAGAGATGGCTTAGCCACTTGGCGCTTTCTGAACTCCAAATCCGCTTGGTAACGGAGTCCGTCCACCTGATCCAAAGCCTTGGCGAATTGGCGCGCGAGGCGTTGGCGTTGCCTTTGACGTGCTCTCCTTGATAGAGTTGGTGCGCCTTCAGCAGTTAACTCCTTGATCGCGGAGGAGTTCAGATCTGCAGATCTGGTCTCATTGGATGCTGGCGGATCGTTTTGAGGTGCGGCTGCAGCAACGGTAGCAAGGAATTCGCCTTCTTGAGTCTTCAGATCTAAAGACCAGCGGATCTTTCGGGCGGAGGAAACCTTCCTACGCTTGCGAGGAGAGGTGGATCTGGAGGAGGAGGAGGAGACGTACTCCTCGAACTTCTGTTGGTCGAACTCATATTCGACCTCTTCAGCCACGAGGATCTTGATCGTCGGCTGCGGCACGACAGCCTCGTTGACGAGACTGTTGGCTCTCACTATGGTCACCAGCTTGTTTGGGGAGAAAGTTAATATATTCATTGAAGTAATCATTGCAATTTCAGTCGTTACAATGATAATAAAAAAGATAGTCTTTTTATAAGACCCTTACACAATGAAAAAATAAAAAAAGTACAACTCTCATCAAACAGCGTAACGAATGTTTATCGTCCGCTACTTGCGTGGGATCTTGGCCTGTGATGGGGACGTTGATATCCGTGGACAACCAAACGATTAGATCAGATCCGAGCTTCGTTGATTCGCAAAGGAATCCAAAAACCAAAGCAATTATCTCGGCAACAGCAAGATAACCACTCTTCTCGAGATCACCGTAACGGGGCGATCTCAAGGAAAAGAATCGGGCTGTAGATCTATTAAACTCTCCTTCTTATGCCGAAGAATTCACTGAAGTCTACTCCTCCTCTCTGAAATTCGTGCTCCTTTAGTCTTCAATTTAGCAGGGCTTCGCCAACGCTGGTGAATTCCAGATCTAAAAAAATAAAGGCCCTTGGGCTATATTTATAAGCTTCAGGAGCCCTATTTTTAGAAAAGAATGATTGATTCACTCTTATCTTCAGTTGTTACCACTTAACCATGTTCTTGGATAATATTAGATCAGTTGAAACAAATCCGGATGGTTAATGATCGAAAAACAGCTTAAAACAGCCAAATCAGCATTTTTTGGCTGCGACACCCGTGGGTGTCTCGGTGTGGCCGAGACACTCATGGGTGTCTCGGCCGTGGCCCAGACACTCATGGGTGTCTCGGCGAGGCCCAGAACATAGTTTCACGCACTCTGTCCATTTTCGTCATATTTTTGTCGTTCCATCTTGGAATTACACGGTTCAAGATGCGTTGGAAAGCCAACACGGAGATCTATGAGCTTCCATGATTAAATCACATGTGGAGTAAACGGGACCTGAGGGGTTCTTCATCTTTTGTAAGCGATGAGCAGCTCCCGGTCCATTTGTGTTTCTGTTGTTCCGAAATTCCGTTGCTTCGCATGGTCCGTCGACTCACGTCAGCATTTATCATCGTCAAATGAGCTTTTGTGACTCAAATAGTGATGTTCATAATCTTCTCTCTATTTCAAGCCGTGTGCGGGAACCTATAGGTAATTTTTGACACCTACAGAAGATTTTAGGGAGCCAAAATCTTGCGGATATGCTGACGAAAGCAGTGACTATCGACAAACTAGAGTTATACACAACTTCAGTTAGCCTTCACGCGTAGGAGATGAAGGTGGAACCACACCAGGAGGATCGGCAGGATCGCCAAGATGATGATGATTGAAGAATAATTTTTTCTAGGTAGGAGAAGATGCTTGCGAAGATGGTAGGAGTTCGGGAGAGCTCGTTAATAGCGGTTTGATCTCCAAGTGGGAGGTTGTTAGTCTCGAGAGTGTAGACCAAACTTGGAATCAAATCAACGAAGAAAACTAGAAAAATCCAGTTCGGTCGATCGACAGGCTTTGTCCGGTCGATCGAAGCGACTGTAGGAAACAAGCGTGAGAAGCTCGTTCTAGTCGGTCGACCGATAGGGATGGTCCGGTCGACCGAAAAACCTATAGGAAATCAACATTTTGGTAGGTCAACCGACACGAGGACTACGGTCGACCAAAAACGTGCACGAGCAGACCCTGTAAATTTGACTCTCTGGTCGGTCGACCGAAGCCTTTGGTCCAGTCAACCGATGTCGGGATTTTTAGTTTCTTGATTCGTTTGGGAAACTGTTTTGAGCCAGGATACTATATATATCCTAATACGTTTTCAGGGTTATGTGAACACAAGAAAAAGAGGATTTTGAGAGGATTCTTTTAGAGAGATCTCAGAGAGAGAAAAACCTATTTGTGGGCATTATAATCTTCTTCAAATTAATCAAAAGAATTATGCGGTGTGGCTCCCGAGGACATAGGCACGTTGCCGAACCTCATTAAATCTGGTGTGTTCATTCTTGTTTATCTTTCCTACAATTTTTTCTTTTATTTACGGTGATTTTCCTACTTGCTAAACTCTTAGTACAAGATCCGGAAGGGCACATGTTCGATTGATTGTTTCCAATCCCCAACACATAGGTCCTCTAAGCATAAGGGTTATTTCCATTTTGTCTCCCTATAAGTTTTTTCAGTTAGCTTTTAACCCTATGTTCGAAATGTGTTAGGGGGAAACATTTACTTTTAAGGAGAAGACGGTTTGAGTTTTGGGTTATAGGAAGTTCCCCCATCCCTAGTATTAAAGACATAGGACTTCCCATGAGGCATGACCATTATACCCTCCCACCTTATGCATTCCCCACACCAATGATGTATTATAATATTATAATATAATGTTAAAATCAGGGGACCATTTGTGATTTAGAACTTTTGGGTCGGTTTGTGAAGTTTTGAGTGTTGTTTGTAATATTGAAAACTTTCAAGGGGGTGGTTGTAATATTTTTAGGGGGCTATTTTGTAAAAAATCCATGCAATTATTTATAATTTACAAATATTTTGGGGGAATTTTATAAAATCTTGGGTGGTGTTTGTAATTTTATAGATTTTCAAGGGGTTACTTGTAAAATTTTAAGGAGGCATTTGTAATATTTTGAAAAGTTTAGCACCATGTTTGTTACTTTAGTAACTTTCATGGGACTACTTGTAAAATTTCAAATAGTTATTTGTAAAATTTTTAAGAGGACACTATAATTTTTGAAACTTTCAACGGGCTAATTGTAAAACTTTAGGGATTTGTTTGTAAAACTTTAGGGACTATTTGTAATCTTTAAAATTTTCAAGGAAAAGTCATAACTTTCAAATTTTCTGGGGATTGTTTGTAATTAATGGATTTCAAAGGGGCACTTTATAATTTTCTGAATTTTATGACTTTATTTGTAATTCTCAGGTTTCTCAGGGGTTTATTTATAATTTTTGAATCTTAAGGGGGTTTTTACAATTTTTATTTGATACGGAAGAACAGCGTGCACCAGAAACAGTCATTTGAAGGAGCTTGAAGACCCAAACACCACCATAATCCACCTGCGAACCCCTGTTCGATAACTAGCACCGACAGATACTAATCTATGAAATATTTTCTAGTTCGAGTGGGAGCCATATGGTGATCACCTTGCTCATCTCCCACCAATTTTCATGGAGGGCCAAGTTACATGGAGAGAAAGAGATCATCTCATACACTTTGAAATTGTATAGATGTATGTGCTGGATTGCATGCTTGGACTTTGGCACAACACATTATAGAAGAAGAGGAAAGAATAAAGAGAAAGAATAAGAAAGTCGAGCATCAGATAGACTAGGAAAATATGTATTATCAGTGCATACACAGATGGGATGATCGGCATTTGAGTATTGTGGAGGAGATCGATTCTCCTCTTCAGGAATCAGATTACATCAGGTGGTAGTATTGGAAGATTGCTACAAGATGGATAATATATCAGAACACGGCTCCACTCGATGAAACACTAACAATGTGCCCTCCAACGGATAGATGCCTAAGAGTTTAGGTAAGAGAGAACTTTTAATTTATTTACTAGGTGGTCCACTTGTTTCATATTACTATAAATTACTTATATATGTAACTTTTGACTTAATTGCAAATAGATATTGTTGATGATATTGAGGCCATTGTGAATGAGGGTCTATCACTTTCTGTCACACGAACAAATCCAAGAGTACATGCATCTCTATATCAGTGGATATGTGGATCATTCCTAGAGCTTTGAATCGAACCCATGAGGATCTACATAATAGTTGAGGGGTAATGGTGCAGGAGGATCTCTTATGTGCACACCGACCAAATCAATAGAGACGAGAAAATTCTTCTAGGAAGGACGATGAAGTTGGACCGTCACAACCACACACGCAACCGAACAACAAGCTTGTGCAAGCTCAAGTCGATGGAGGACGATAATGACCTGAGCAAGTAAGAAGAGGGAGACAAAGAGGAATGGGTAGACTTCTAGGTTGTATGTGATCGATCTATGGATTTTTTGTATTGACTCTATTTCAGTTATCAATATAGGTTGTTTGCACTTGATATATTTGGTTTTGTTGCGATGTTTTGGTGTATGGAGATAATACGTGTTGTTGTGGAATGTTATCTATTGCATTTTGTTGTCATGTTTTGAATTGTTTAGATGTGTATTAAGTTATGTACATGATTTTATGAAAATTATATGTTTATGGAGATTATAATATTTGAATGTGTATATGGGATGAATTTGAAGTTTTTTATGCACAGGAGATATTGTATATGTACAGGAGAGAAGCTACAAAACATGCATACATGTTTTGTGTTGTGCATGTTCAGAACATACATTGGATCACAATTAGAAATTGCTAAACGCACAGGACTATTAGTCTCGTGCGTTTGAAACATGATATTTTGATATTTAGCAAAATAGTTAATTTTAATAATTATTTTTTAAAAGCGGACTCTTACAAAATTTCTCAAATAAGTTTGTGCAGATAGGCCTAATGTTCAAAATTAGAAGGGACAAGTTTTCCTAACCCACTAATTAAAAAAACAACAATGCGAGAATTCATAATAAATAATTATGGCTAAATTTTTTAAAGGAAATATGAACCAATATTACCTTTTCGGTAAACACTTTACCAGTGCTTTCAGCTCCTCGAGTCAAGTCACCAAATTCATTTATGGACCATCCATGTTTACCAGGAGATAATCCGCAATATCTTGCTTCAATTCTTGCTAACTCCATGCACACTTGAGGTAACTGTACAACTCCAAAAATAGCTGGACGTTTGAACTCAGCAACAGCTGCAAATACCCAACAGTCTGCACGCACAAAAAAGAAAAGAAAAAGGTGTCCGAGGTCAGCTACTTCAACCGTTAAACATGCAAAGTAACAACGGAAAGATTTTTATATGTTTACCAAATTGTTTTGGCTTGTAAAATATTTGTGAAAATGAGACGTTATTTACTCTTCTATACTTATAGGAGGATCCAAAGAATCGTTGTTCATACTATAGTAAATTACTGTATCATAAACAATAAATAAAATCTGCCCTCTACGCTTGAAGTACTATTTATGATACAGTAAAAACTATAGCATGACATAAAATATTTTTGCTACAGTATTAACAATTGGATCCTTCTTTAAATATAGATATAATTTCTAAATCAAACGTATTAAAACTTAGATCTTTTTTGAAGTATAAAGGATTAAAATGAATTCTACATCAATTGTATTAAAACTTACATTCTTTTTTAAGTATAAAGGAGTAGATATAATTTTTAATTTTAAGTATACAATAATCATATCAAATACATTAAAACTTAGAGGAAAACAATTCAAAATGCAGTGCTTAAAAACAGGGAGTCGTGCTTTGTACAGGGTGCACACTAGTCTATATCTATTACTAAATCCCCTTCCCCTTAAAAATGCCACATAGCAAAAACTACATCCGTCAAGCAGAGAAAATTCCACTTCAAATTTCTCTCTCTTGGAAAGAGATAAGACAGAGACTAATTATTAATTATTTCTCTCTCTCTCTCTCTCTCTCTCTCTCTCTCTCTTCATTCCTATCTCACGGTAAAAAACTCTTTGGTCCCTATGCCAAACTTAAAACTCGAACATTTTCACCTTTATGAATGACCCGATCCTATCTTCTTTACTTAAAAAATAGGGAAAATTGTGTCAAAGCCTCAAAAGTAAAACCTTCATGTGCTGTAGTCCCTCCACTTTTTTCCATATGGTTTAGCCCCAAGAAATATGACATCATGTGTTGCAACCTTTTTTTATATAATTATCATGCCAACTAAGCACAAAGAGAAAGAAACAAACATAAAAACCCAAAAATACCATCATTTCCTTCTCCCTCTTTGTTCTCTTCAGATCTATCATGTTAGGTCCAGTTTGATTCGTGTTAAGTCTAATTAAATTTTAAGTCTAATTTAAATCATGTTAAGTCTAATTCAATTTGTTTTAGGTCTAAACATAAGTTGAATTAGAGTTAACACGAATCATGTTAAGTCTAATTTAACATGTTTTAAGTCTAATTTTATGTTAATTTCAATTTGATTCATATTAAGTCCAGTTTGATTCATGTTAAGTCTAATTTAATTTCTTTTAAGTCTAATTTGAATAATGTTATGTCTAATTTAACTTGTTTTAGGTCTAAAAATAAGTTGAATTAGATTGAACATGAATCATGTTAAGTCTATTTCAACTTATTTTAAGTCTAATTTTATGTTAAGTTTAATTTTACTTCGTGTTAAGGCCAATTTGATTCATGTTAAATCTAATTTAATTCCAAAGTCTAATTTTAATCTAGTTTAGTTTTAGGTCCAGTTTAGTTCATGTTAAGTCCAGTTTGATTCGTGTTAAATCCAGTTTGGTTCATGTTAAGTCTAGTTTTGTTCCTGTTAAGTCTAGTTTAAATCATTTTAAGTCTAATTTAAATCGTTTGAAGTCTAATTTAAATTTTGTTAAGTTTAATTTAAATCATTTTAAGTCTAATTTAAATTGGACTTAACATGAAATTAGACCTAAAATAAAATGAAATAGACTTAAAATGGATTATATGCTAAGTCCAATTCGGTTCATGTTAAGTCCAATTTGGTTCATGTTAAGTCCAATTCGGTTTATATTAAGTCCAATTTAAATCATGTTAAGTCTAATTTCATGTTAAATCCAATTTAGTTCTGTTAAGTCTAATTTAATTCCTTTTAAGTCTAATTTAAATCATGTTATGTCTAATTTAACTTGTTTTAGGTCTAAAAATAAATTAAATTAGATTGAACATGAATCATGTTAAGTCTATTCAACTTATTTTAAGTTAAATTTTATGTTAAGTTCAATTTTACTTCGTGTTAAGGCCAATTTGATTTATGTTGAATCTAATTTAATTCCTTTTAAGTCTAATTTTAATCTAGTTTAGTGTTAAGTCCAGTTTAGTTCATGTTAAGTCTAGTTTGGTTTATGTTAAGTCCAGATTAATTCATGTTAAATCTAGTGTGGTTCGTGTTAAGTCTAATTTTGTTCGTGTTAAGTCTAATTTAAATCATTTTAAGTCTAATTTAAATCATTTTAAGTCTAATTTAAATATTGTTAAGTCTAATTTAAATCATTTTAAGTCTAATTTAAATTAGACTTAACATGAAATTAGACCTAAACTAAAATGAAATAGACTTAACATGGATTATATGTTAAGTCCAAGTGGGTTCATGTTAAGTCCAATTTAGTTCATGTTAAGTCCAATTTAAATCATGTTAATTCCAATTCAGTTCATGTTAAGTCTAATTTGCTTCATGTTAAGTCCAATTCGGTTTATATTAAGTCCAATTTAAATCATGTTAAGTCTAATTCAACTTTTTTAAGTCTAATTTTATGTTAAATCCAATGAACTTTAAGTCTAAAACAAGTTGAATTAGACTTAATATGAATCATATTAAGCCTAATTCAACTTGTTTTAAGCCTAGTTTCATATTAAGTTCAATTTGATTCATGTTAAGTCTAATTCGGTTCATGTTAAGTCTAATTTAATTCATTTTAAGTCTAATTTATATCATGTTATGTCTAATTCAACTTATTTTAAGTCTAAAAATAAGTTGAATTAGACTTAACACTTGTTAAGTATATTTCAACTTATTTTAAATTTAGTTTTAATCATGTTAAATTCCTTTTAAGTCTAATTTAAATAATGTTAAGTTTAATTCAACTTTTTCAAAGTCTAATTTCATATTAAGTCTAATTAAATGAAGTCTATTTTAACTTATTTTAAGTCTAATTTTAATCATATTAAATTACTTTTAAGTCTAACTTAAATCATGTTAAGTCCAATTCAACTATTTAAAGTCTAATTTCATGTTAAGTCCAATTAAATTAGACTTAAAACAAGTTGAATTAGACAGAACATGATTTAAATTAGACTTAAAATGAATTAAATTAGACTTAACATGAATTAAATTGGACTTAATATGAAATTAGACTTAAAATAAGTTGAATTAGACTTAACATGAATTAAATTAGACTTAAAACAAGTTGAATTAGACATAACATATTTTAAATTAGACTTAAAAGAAATTAAATTAGACTTAACATGAATTAAATTGAACTTAATATGAAATTAGACTTTCATGTTAAGTCTAATTTAACTAGCGTTTAGACTTAACATGAAATAATAGATGAGATAATGTCATTTTTGGGATTTTTATTTTTTATTCTCTCTCTATGCTTAGTTGGCAGATAATAATTGCTAAAGAAGGAGTGTAGAACATAGATCTCCAATTTAAGGGCTAAAACATATGGAAAAAAGTCAAAGGGGTTGCAGCACATGTAGTTTTTGCTTTTAAGACATTGACATAATTTTCCCTAAAAAGTAAAAAAGGTAATCTTTCTACTTCTTCTTTAATTAATTATTTTAAAAATCAATGGATCCAAAATTGATTTTGGTGTACAGACATCTAATATAAGATTCTTAGGTCATTTTTTTTAGCTTAGGTATGTTGAACACATCAATATAAGGGGAAAAATAAAGATACTGAGAATTATGTGAGGAATAAGATCGTCTTGAGGAAAAGCTTGTCATCTGAGATGCAAGCCTAGGGTAAATAGGTTCGCTACAATTTTTTGTTAAAACACAGAATATACAACGGAAATATAGAAAAATAAAAGCGAACGACTAAACCAAAAACCAACAAAGAAACACGCGAGATTTTTATAGTGTTTTGAATAACAACTGTACGTACATTCTTCCTTTTCACATAGGGGCTTCTTCACTAGGACCAAAGTTCACCTGAATCATAACCTGATTCAGTAGGCTTATAAATATCGCACCCTAAAATCTACTCGAAATTAGTCGTCTAACCTAACTCCTCATAGATGAGTAACACCTAACCTAGCTAGTCCCAACTCTTAATTACCACCAACTTGAGTACATAATAAAAACAAGATGAAACACAAACTATCAAAACAATTTAAGCACAAATTGAAAAGACCTTACAACCCTTGTTCTAAGCAAACCGTTCTTCTAAAGTTTAAAACGAAGTTTGATGAAGAAACAGTGATATGATTCGTAGATGCTGAGCGCAACAAGAAAGAGTTTGACGAGGCTTCGGGGATTCGAATCACAAATCAAATTTTCTTCACAAACCCTAGAATAAAATCTCTCAAAAAGTTATCTTTTTCTCAAAGCATAGAACCTCTCCGAAATATGATCTCCTCCTATTTTAGATAGCCTTTTATAAATAAATAAATATATATTAGAATCACAGTAAAAGTTAAAGATGAAAGGAATCAATAAACGGTTGAGATTAAATTACTAAATCTGCCAAAATGCATCGTCATCGATGGGCAATCTCGACTATCGATGGTCCATCGATGCCCTCATCGATGGTTCCTTGTAATGAATCGATTATTGAAAAACTAGTGTCTAGAGATTATCAATTGTTCACTGTACACCATAGATTGTGGTGTTGACCATTAGTGGCTCTCTAAAAATTATTAGTTTAAGGGATGTAGACTCAAAGCTGGAATCAAACAAATTGTTGGATAGCAGGTTTTCTAATATATTTTGGTAACAAGATTCTTAATCTGTTTTGGTAACAGTATTCTTAATCTGTTTTGTTAACAGGTTATTAGGATTCCTAATTTGTTTTGTTTTTTGGTTTTAGAATTCCTAGTCTGTTTTGGTTTTAGGTTTTCTATATATATGGAACGCCTTAGAAGAGATTAGACATCAGAAAAAGAGGGTTTTGGGAGAATTCTTCAGAGAGATCTTAGAGAGATTAGATCCTATTGTGGGCATTGTAGTCTTCTTTAATATTAATCAAAGAATTGTATGGTGTTGCTCTCGAGGACGTAGACATGATTGCCGAACCTTATTAAATCTGGTGTGTTCTTTCTTGTTTACTTTCATACAAGTTTTTATCTTTTATTTGCTGTGATTTTTCCTACTTTCCTACTATCAAACACAAGGTCCGGAATGACAAGGGTTTGATTTGATTATTTTGAATCCCCAACAACGGGTATCAAAGCTTCGTTCAGAGGATTGTGAGAGAGCTATGGCAGAGGAAAGCAAATCTAAGATCGAGAAGTTTGACGGTTCAGACTTCGCCTATTGAAAGTCACAGATGGAGGACTATCTTTACCTGAAAGACTTGTATCATCTATTGATGGGCAAGGTTAAGGGAAAGAAGAAAGAAGAGTCAGACGAGGACTGGGAGATACTGGATAGGAAGGCTCAAGGGAAAATCCGGTTGTCACTCACCAAGACAGTCGCACACAACATATTGAAGGAGAAGACGATGGTGGGGTTTATGGAAGCACTCGCGAAGATGTACGAACAACCATCTGCTATAAATAAGATGCATCTCATCAAGACACTCTTCAATCTCAAGATGGCAGAAGGACACTCCTTCATAATACACCTTAATGACAACACGATTGTTGATCAACTCGTCTCCATAGACATCACGTTCGATGACGAAGTGCATGCCCTATTGATTCTCTCACAACTATCGGATAGTTTGGTAGGTTGTGTGATGACAATCAGCAACTCGATAAGGAAGGACAAGTTGAAGCTGAACGATATTGTTAGCATGATTCTATCCGAGGAGGTTAGAAGGAAATCATCCGAATCAGAAGGTTTAGGTTCAACCCTAAATTTTGAGCAAAGAGGCAGAAGCCAGAAGAAAGGGAATCAGAACAGGAATTAGTCAAAATTAAACAAAAAAAGGTCAAACTCGAAAGTTAGACCTATCAAAACAAAGTGTTAGAACTGCGGCCAGGAGGGCCGTATATCTTCAGCTTGTAATGCACAAAAGAAGGATGCGAATGAGCAGGAGGCTCATATCGTGCAGGATGCCTTAATCCTAGCTATGGACATGGATTCTGATTCCTGGGTAATCGACTCAGGAGCCTCGTTCCATGCCATTGGTAATAAGAAGCTTCTTTATAGTTATGTAGCAGGGGACTTTGGGAAAGTATACTTTTGGGATAATGAACCATGTAGTGTTGTTAGAAAAGGGGATGTGCAAATACAATTGAAGGGCTCCAAGTGAAATCTGAAGAATGTGAGACACGTACCGAAGCTAAAGAGGAATCTTATTTTGATTGGTCAGGTAGGAGCAGAAGGCTATGTTTCAACATTTACCAAGGATTCGTGGAGGATCTCAAACAGTACTATGGTTGTTGCCCAAGTCAACAAAATAGGAACTCTTTACCATAACTCACATGCGAGTGACACCCTCACAATTACAGCTAGCAAAGAGAGTACAGATCTGTGGCATAATAGATTGGGACACATGAGCGAGAAGGGGATAAAGATTCTACATTCACAGGAGAAGATAATCGGCATCGATTTTGTGAAAGTCAGTGTTCGCAAGGACTGCATCTTTGGGAAGCAAAAAAGAGTTAGTTTTCAGAAGGGTGGAAGGTCACCTAAAGCTCAGAAGCTAAAGTTAGTTCATATTGACGTATGGGGTCCAGCTAGCGTATCTTCTCTTGGCGGTTCGATGCACTATATCACCTTCATCGACGATCACTCGATGAATGTGTAGGTATACTTCATGAAGCACAAGTCAGAGGTGTTTGAGATTTTTAAGAAGTGGAAGGCCATGGTGGAGAACGAGATAGATCTGAAGGTGAAGTGTTTGAGATCAGACAACGGTGGAGAATACGAGCAGGAGGAGTTCAAGAGGTTCTGTGTTCTAAATAGGATTCGTTTGGAGAGGACTACTCCAGGGATGCCGCAGCAAAATAGCGTTGCAGAGAGGATGACAGGACATTAACGGAGCATGTCAGGAGCATGCGATTACATGCAAGTCTGCCTAGGACATTTTGGACGGATACGGTGCATACGACAGCTAACTTGATTAATCATGAGCCATCAGTTCCATCGGATTATAGGATTCCAGATGAGGTTTGGAGTGGAAAGAAGATCAATCTCTTACATTTGCGAGTATTTGATTGTGTGGCATATGTTCATATCAGTGACCATATCAGGGACAAGCTAGAGGCTAAGTCACAGAAGTGCACATTTATTGGATATTATGGTATTGATGAGTTCGGGTATCATTTTTAGGATGAGAAGAACATGAAGATCGTCAAAAGTAGGGATGTGATATTCAATGAGGATGTGATATACAAGATCAGGGACAATGCCAATGATAGCCAAAGTAGTGAGAGTAGCACTACGGATACAGGTGGATCCGAGTACATGGATTTGGAGGAACTTTCAGATGGGGGCGACAAAGTCAATTATGACCGAAGAACAGAGGAGGCTCTAGGTGCAGAGACGACTACCCAGGGCGTGGAGTTTAGGAGGTCATCCAGGGTACCCAAACCGAATCCCAGATATCTCTCATCACTTGATTATTTGCTTTTGACAGATAGTGAAAAACCGGAGTGCTATGAGGAGGCTATATAAGTAAGTGAATCTTAACAGTGGGAGCATACGATGCAAGAGGAGATAGATTCTCTACACACTAATGAGACATGGGAGTTAAAAGCATCCTAATGCTACTAGGAAGGAACCCTAGAGGGGGTGAATAGGGTTTATGCTAATCTAATCCAATTTATGTCAATTTAAAACTAATTAATAATATATTCTAGCAAGAATGATATTCAACAAGATATGAGCAAGGATATATAAATAACACAAGGGTGAAATAAACACATATAAGATAAACAAGATAGTGGGCAATATAAACAAAGAGCAATTGATAATTACGATATAAACAATAAGCACGAATATAAATGAACGCCAATGACAAATGCAAACAAACGATATGATCATGGAGTTCGGTCCCCACGACCTATATCTCCGCTCCTCACCTTGAGGAGATCTCCACTATCACAACCGAGTTTTCTACGCTCACCCGAATAACGTTTCACACCTCACAACTCAGTTTTCTAGTTCACCGAAAACTTTATAATCTCACACTCTTACAATCACACTCACTACCACCTCAAGTATTGGTCTCTAGCCCGTGTCTCCCTCAAGTGTTACGAATTACAACCTACCTCTAGGCATTATCACCTACCCCACTCCTCTTGGGATGACCCCATCTCTCACCATACACTCCTCTCGATGTACAAGTGTATTACAAAGTGTAACTCATAATTTAGCTCACAAATACAAATTTATTCTCTACAATAGATGAGAACACAATTAAGCCCACACTCAAAGTCACAATCCCACAACCCCAAATAATACTATGTATACAAATACAATAAGCTCAATAGGTTGTGTGTGAACAATGAGTATAATAAAAATAAATCTAAACTCAAATAAGTTCTAGCTTATGGAAATGAAAATCAAACAAATAAATAGATAGATAAGAGTTTAGAAAAACTTCTCTAGATGACGAGAGAGAGAGAGAGAGAGAGAGAGAGAGAGAGAGAGAGAGAGAGAGATGAGTTGAAGCTCAAACACCAAAGGATATGATGATCTCTTCTAGCTCTTGTAAAAATTGCTTCACAAACTTGAAACTCAAAACTCAAACTTGAAACAAACACTAAACGCCCTTTAAACTTGTTAAACCTCTTTTAAAAATTTTCTTAATTGTTCAATAAAACTGAGGATATGTGGGAGTATTTATAGGAACCCCAAAGCCAAGAGAAAACAAGGCAAAAAAGACTAAAAACCCAAATTTGTAAAAGGCTAAAAAAACTAGCCATTACAGTATCACTCGACTGACAGTTTTCATCGGTCGACTGATGAGCTGATCGTTAGAGGCATTTTCCAGCTCGTCAGTCGACAGACGACCTTTATCAGTCGACTGATGGACCATCAGTCAACTGGTCAGTCGACCAAAACAAAATAGAAACTTTTGGTAACTATAGGTACTTTCATCAGTCGACTGATCGGTCGACTGATTGCATCAGTCGACTGACCAGTCGACTGATAACAAGTATACAACATGTTTAAAGCAGAAATCTAATTTTTAAACTGCTTTTAAAAATAGCAAACAAATTCCAAAAAATATAAAACTTTGGAAAATGATTGTACACATGATAATACACATGTTACAAAAACTGGTTTTCAAAAATCATCTCCCATTTAAGAAATCTCGTCATTTTTCAAAATAGTCCAAAACATGAAAATGTAAGCATACTTGTTTTTGACATATTGATTTAAACAAACTTTTAAAACTTTGTAAACTAATTTTATAGATTTAATAAAATATGTATAAACTGATATTGAAGTCTATAAACTAATAAAATAATGTTTTCATAAAAACACTTATATTTTGATAAAATCAACAAATACGTGTATGTGATTAATATGAGCTTAAAGTATTAACACAAAAGTATAAACCTATACTACAAACATTATAAACTATATACCCAAGCTTGAAGATCTTCATTGTAGCTCATCTTGGTAAACTTACGGATGAAGCTTGAACTTGGATCTTCAACTTGAATTGCATTGCTTCACTCCACTATTCCGCCAATCTCTATTGGATATGATCGTGAATGCTTGATTCCATCCATCCTCTAACATATTGTTTGTCTAGAATAGATACAAAATACAAACACTAGATAAATAACAGTAGATGTAAATTGTTTGTAAATCATCATCAAAACAAAAGGACCCAACAGGAGTTAGTCCAGCTACCTGTACAGAAGAAAGCCTTGCATAACAAATGGGTCTATCGGGTCAATCTGGAGTTGTGCGCAAATTCAGTTGGCCTTCACGTGTAGGAGATGAAGGCGGAGCCACACCATGAGGATCGTCGGGATCGCCGGGTTGATGATGATTGAAGAATGGATTTTTTCCGTGTAGGAGGATGCTTGCGAAGAAGGGAGAGTTCGGGTGAGCTCGTTGATTGTGCTTTGGTCTCCAAGTGGGAGATTGTTAGTCTAATAGATGTAGACTCAAAGCTGGAATCAAACAAATTGTTGGATAGCAGGTTTCCTAATCTGTTTTGGTAACATGATTCTTAATCTGTTTTGGTAATAAGATTCTTAATCTGTTTTGGTAACAGGTTATTAGGATTCCTAATCTGTTTTGTTTTTTGGTTTTAGAATTCCTAGTCTGTTTTGGTTTTAGGTTTTCTATATATATGGAATGCCTTAGAAGAGATTAGACATCATAAAAAGAGGGTTTTGAGAGAATTCTTAAGAGAGATCCCAGAGAGATTAGATCCTATTTGTGGGCATTGTAATCTTCTTCAGTATTAATCAAAGAATTGTGTGGTGTGGCTCCCGAGGACGTAGGCATAATTGTCGAACCTTATTAAATCTGGTGTGTTCTTTCTTGTTTACTTTCTTGCAAGCTTTTATCTTTTATTTGCTATGATTTTTCCTACTTTCCTACTCTCAAACACAAGGTTCGGAAGGGTAAGGGTTCGATTTGATTGTTTCGAATCCCCAACAAAAATCATCGATAATATTAAATCCAGTTTCTAGAATTCTTCGATTGTCCAGTGTAGTTCACTGATTGTCTGATAACCATCGATAGTATTATGGCTGAAATCGATATAAATGTTAAGTTTTGCATCGCTTCGTCCGTATCTTTCTGTACCTGTTTATATCTATAGTATATCATCTTAAACAATTATCAATAACAAACAAGATGTTGTTATTACTCAAGTAAGAAATATTGTATAAACTCCCCTCTAACAAGGCTTTCGTTTGTTGCTGTCACTTCAGGAATGAAACTCGTTATGATATCTAGGGAACGCATATTATAAAACCTGTAACTCAAGTCCTTAATTTACCAAAATCTATCTCCACGTGGAGTTGGTATGTGTACTTATGGGGGTTGTGTGTTTTGGATGAAAGAGAAAATGAAAATTTTTGAGCTAGTCACTTTCATGTTGGGATGAAAGTGAAAATGAAAGTCTTAGAGCTAGTCACTTTCATGTTGTTCCAACTACTGCTATTGAAACACTTTTTAATTTGAACGCAATAACAATTTTCCTATTTTCAGTCTGTTTTCCTTTTACAATAAACCTTTTGGTTGTGAGAAAACATTAAACCAAACATTTATATTCAAATTTAAATGGGCGTTTTCCTAACATTAGTACCCAACTCTTTCACACATGGAAATGAGCCCCCCAATTCTTCTTGACAAATCTTCATATTCTGAAATTAGTCCCTCAAATCTTTTAAGTGATTTGAAATTAGCCCTTCTAGTTAGAAGCTGATTGAAATTGAGGGAATATTTCGTCATCTTTAAACATTTATAGGTGCAATATTAGTTATACTCTTGTGTGTTCAAGCACAAATTGGAGTAATCCACTGATTTAAACCTGATTTTGAACGTTTAGCTGATTTTGATTGATTTGCGTAATTTGCTAATTACCCGTCCCTAGTAACTACTAACCCAACAGTAGTTAGCAATTCGGATGATAAATATAGCATCCGGAGTAATTTGAAAACACTTGGAGGACTGATTTAAAAAATATGAAGATTAGGGGCACTAAATCAAAATATGAAAAGGTTTGGAGACTAATACGCAAAAAACTCAATCTAAATATGGTTTTTTGACATATATACTCCTCAAATCTTTCAGATTTATAAAATTATCTCCCAAATCTTGGTATTCAAATTACCCTGCAATTCTCTGTTATTAGGATTTACTACCCCTCAACTTAACAATGTTGGTTTCTAACTAGGGAAATCTCAAACTTTTCCAATAATATGATATGCAAGCATCCCAATGTACAGGAGAATGTTGCACAAGAAGTGAAATAAGTAACCAGCAGAAATGGAAAGATTCAAATGGAGGAATTTGCAGAAACTCTAACTGAAGAAGCCCTCAACAGCATGCCATATCTCCATGCAGCATTAAGCGAGAAACATTATTTGTCTAGATAAATTTTTCGTCACATGTCCATATACTTTAGACTCCTATCTATTTTCCTAGTTTCCCGATATCCTATGTATCAGTATTTTTCTCTCCATCTAATCGCATCAGTATTCAATTTTATAACACATAAGGATATGAGTTTTTCTTAGAGAAGCATATCCCTCAATGATATCCATAATTGTAACTAGGAAACACATGTATATGATCAATGGCGCCGTAATGGATTTTTATCAGATCCATTTGCACCGCTGGTGCTCATTTCGCATACCCTTGTCCGACACTTTCTGTGCCCAACACTCCTTGGATATATGCATACATTTATACATGTTGGCCCTCTTGTTTTGATTGATGATCTTACAAACAATTTACGACTAACAATCATTTTAGCATGTTTGGTTTCATATACACAGGTTAGGCAAGTTAGCTGATATTGAAGCTTGTGCAAATCTATCTATCCATCAAGATCAAGCTTCTCAAATCCTTGTTTTGGTAATAGGTTTGATATGTTGTGTGTAGTATATTAAGCTCAACACACACACACACACACACACACACACACACACACACACACACACACACACACAC
>BQKN01066646.1:191763-213658 GCA_022839385.1 Asparagus kiusianus | reverse complement strand
TAGCTAAGTGTGTGTTTGGTAATCAATGTGTTTTTTGTTTTATTTTTGTAAAAAACATCATGCCATGGTGTTTCTTTTTCAAATGTGTTTTGAAAACACCATTTTGGTCAAACTAGTTTGACCATTTATATAGCGGCAGTGGGCGGCGACGACGGTCGGGTGGCGGGTGGCCGGCGGCCGGCCGTTAGGCAGCGGGAGAACGACGACCGTTGGCTACCAGCAGGTAGCGGCGAGTGGCCGGCGGACGGCGGTGAGCCGGCGGGTGGCCGACGGGTGGCGGGTGGCCGGCCGACGGGCGGGTGGCCGGCCGACGGGCGAGCGGCGGGTGGTCGGCGGAAGGCGGCCGACGGGCGGCGACGGTGGCGGCAGCGGGTGGAGGGTGGCCGACGGCCGGCCGACGGGCTGGTGGCCGACGGGCTGCGGCGGGTCGACGGGTGGCGGCGGGTGGTTGGCGGGCAACGGTGGCGGCAGCGGGTGGCCGGCCTACGGGCGGACGACGGTGGTGGTGGTGGTAGCGACGGCGGGTGGAGGGTGGCCGGCGGCCGACTGTCGGGCGGGCGGCGACGGGCCGGGGAGTAGCGGCGGTGGCGGCGGTGGTAACGGCGGGAGGCAGGTGGCCGATGGTCGGCCGACGGGCGGGCGGCGGCGGTCGGACGACGAGCAGGCGGCGGGCCCGAGGGTGGCGGGCGGCGGCGGTGGACGCCGCCATCAGATGCAGATTCGACCCGAGGGTCTTCTTCTCCGGCTCCCACCCCTAGTCCTATGTTCGCCATCCTCCAGAAATTGGAGGACGCCATACGTAGGACGGCCACCATCGTTAACGAGGGTGCTGGGAGGTACTATGACATGCTCCCCTTCATAGAGGAGAGTCTGGAGGAGATCCGCCGTGTGGGTGGTCTTCAGCTCGCCCGGCGATGCGAGCGAAAGCTTCATCATTTGGAGGGCTGATGTATCGCCTCGAGGGCTTGGTGCATGCTAACCCCAGTGACGAGCCACCACCTCTCGCGATGAGCGCCATGTTCGAGCGCGAGGCTTTGGTGAGGCGCATTCTGGCGCAAGAGGCTGAGCTTAAACATCTGCAGAAGTGACACCTCGCCTTACTGGCCAAGATGGATGCTTACCACAACGCCTGCTCTTTCACGGATGTGGAATCCCTTCGGGGGGGAGGAGAACTTGAAGAAATGGCAAGCGGAGAATGCAAGGGTCTGTCGCCTCGCTACTGGAGTATCGTAGGTTCTCTAAGGTCTGCGTCAGGAAGCAGAGGACGATGAGGCTGCCCTCGTTCGGCTTCGGTAGAGGCAGGAGGAACAGGCCCGAGCCAGGCAGGCGACGGAGCTCGCAGACGTTAAAGCGAGGATTACCACCTTCAGTCTGCTGAAACTGATCTAGGGTGTCCTTCTTTTGTTGTGCCTGCTAAAAATTTTCTGTTGATGTTTGCCACATCGTAAACTCTGCCTGAAAAGGCTTTTCATGCTTTTTTGGTTATTTTAATGTTTTGCATGCGTAGCCCTTTCTTTATTTTCTGTGTTGATGCATGTTTGGGAATCGCCTACGCCGCTTGTCGCCTGATTCTCGCAGTGTAGAGAGCTTCTGGCGAGTTTGTCTTAGACTCAGTCACTAGGACCCTCTTCTGCTTTTGGCTGTTCGTAATGTGGGGTCGGGTTAACCCCGACTTTCGCGTTGTAGCTTAGTCGAGTCTGAGAGGTTAACGCTTAGCCCGAAACAAAGAGCAGTTGTTTGTGTATGCGACTAGCTCAATACCCCAACAATGACTCACCATTTGGCGAGTTGCTGTTCGAGGGGGCGGTTAGGGCATGTCGCCTGATAAGCCGCCTTCGACGTAAATAATAATCGAATCATTCAGGGATGTAGGAATATGACGATTGACCGAAGTAACACGTTGCAGGGTAGGTTACTACTTAAGTCGTGTTACTTGTAAGAATAACGGGGCCAGCCATCAGAGGTGATCATTAACATGATGTGACTTTGTTGCGATTGGAGCACCTATGAAGACTTATCATCCCATTGGAGGGGATTGGTAAGTTGGTTTTGTCAGAGGTGAATGTTAACATGACAGTGTTTTGTTACGATCGGGGCAATTATGAGGACTTACCACCCCATTGGAGGGGGATTAGTAAGTTAATTATGTCAGAGGTGAATGTTAACATGACAGTGTTTTGTTGCGATCGGGGCAACGATGAGGACTTACCATCCTATTGGAGGGGATTGGTAAGTTGATTCTGTCAGAGGTGAATGTTAACATGACAGTGTTTTGTTGCGATCGGGGCAACTATGAGGACTTACCATCCCATTGGAGGGGATTAGTAAGTTGATTCTGTCAGAGGTGAGTGTTAACATGACGGTGGGAGTAAGAGGGGCCAGTTTAGACTCTTGTACTAGTGGGAGTGTTAGGAAGACTAAGGGTAGTACTTCTTTAGGAATTTGTCGTTGATGGGCATCATGATCTTATCGCCGTTTGGTTTGACTAGGCGATACGCTCCGTTCGAATAGACTGTCTCTATTACAAACGGCCCTTCCCATTTGGATTGGAATTTGTCTTTCTTCTTGGAGGTGAGAATCATCGGCCTTCGGGCCGCGAGGACCAGCTCTCCCTCCTTGAAGGACCGGTGTTTGACTTTCTGGTTGAAGGTCTAGGTCATTTGGGCCTGGTAGGACTCAATGTGCTGCTGAGCTTCGAGCCGTTTCTCATCTAACGCTTCGAGTTCTGCAAGGCACCGCCGGTGGTTATCTTCGGTCGTCATCCCTATCGCGAGAGCGACGCAGAGGAATGGGATCTGAATCTCCAATGGCAACACGGCCTCGTAGCCATACACCAATGAGTAAGGCGTGGTGCCAGTAGGTATGTGAACCGTTATGCGATACGCCCATAAGCTTTCGCCTAGCTTCTCATTCCAATCGCGTTTGCTACTGGAGGTCAGCTTGGTTAGAATCTTGACAATTGTCTTGTTAAAAGATTCGGCTAAACCATTTGCCAACGGGTTGTAAGCCGTGGAGGAGAGATTCTTGATTCTAAACCTGTCGCAGAATCGGTTCAATGCATGACTAACGAATTATGTACCGTTATCATGGATGATACGTCAGGGTATGCCGTATCTGTATATGACGTGATGTTTGATGAACTTGATCACATCATTGGTTTTGACTTCTCTCAGAGGGACGGCTTCGGCCCACTTTCAGAAGTAGTCGGTGATCGCGAGGATGAAGTAATAACCTCTTACCGACGGTGGGGATATAGGTCCGACGATGTCCATCCCCCATGCTTCGAATGGCCACGACGCCACTGTTGGGTGCAGGTCTTCGGGCGATCGATGCATGTAATTGGTGTGGATCTGGCACGTGTGGCAGTGCTTGGCGTAAGCAACTGCATCGTTAACCATTCCAGGCCAAAAGTAGCATATTCTTCGTAACCGATCCCAAAGCTTGGGTCCAGGCTAGTGGGCTCCACAATCACCCTCGTGAGATTCACACAGAGCTTCCTGCACTTCCGTCGGAGATAGGCACCGAAGCAACAGACCGTCGTATGATTTGCGGTACAACATCTTCGTGGTCAAGTCGTAGTAAAACCTTGAGGCGCGTCGGCGGACTGACTCTCGTTCTCTGGTGTCCTCGGGCAACATGCCGTATAGGACATAATCGATGATTGGGAGGCGCCAATCTTTCGGGTCGAGTTGATCCGGAACCTGATGAGTGGCGTTCACCTCCAGCATGTCCTTTGGTTTGAATAGTCATCGACTTGCGACTACGACACATTGAGTCGCTCCCGATGGCAGGGCTAGGTTGGCTGCCAGGGACGCCAGAGCATCCGTGTGCGTGTTCTTGGAACGAAGCACGTGCTCGATGCGGAAGCTTTCGAGCAACTCGGTCATTTCGATAGCCGCCTTATGGAGTGGGATTAGATCGTCGTTTCTAACCTCGTATTCCCCGGTCATTTGCTTGACAATGAGCTGAGAGTCACCATAGGCTTCAAGATGTTTTATCTCTAGGTCCTTAGCTAGTTTGAGCCCGATGAGTAGCGCGTTATATTTGGCCACGTTGTTGGTGCATGGCTCGGTCAAAGAAAAGGCTCGAGGCAACACATGGTTATGTGGGGAGGTGAATACCACCCCCACTCCTGCAACAATAGATCCACTCGTGCCGACGCGGGAAGCACCGTCGAAGAACATTTGCTAGACATCCGCGGGGGAGGTCGTGTTGACTTCGGGGGTTCGTCCGGCAAGTATTCGAACAGGTCAGTTTTCACCCCCAGCGGGTGACTGGCCATGAGATCGCAGATAGCCTGGCCTTTGACCGACTTTTGCGGCATGAAGTGGATGTCGTATTAGGACAACAGGAGTGCCCATCTGGCCAAGCGCTAATTTATCGCCCAAGGCTGTTTCATGGACCCGGATGGGGTTGATTCGGGAGATGACAAGGATGGTCTGGCCAACCAGGTAGTGTCGCATCTTTTGAATGGCGAAAACCAGGGCTAGACATTCTTTTTCGACCATGGGGTACCGTCGTTCGGCGCCTTGCAGGGTCCTGCTTAGGTAGTAGATACCTTGCTCATGGCCGGCGTCGTCATTTTGTGCCAAGAGGGCACCAAAAGAATGCTCCATGGCTCGTGTATAGATGAGGAATGGCTTCCCTGAGACCGGAGCCGCCAGGACGGGCGGGTTCGAGAGATAAGTTTTGATCTCCTCGAATGCTTTTTGGCAGGGTTCATCCCATACAAAGGAGACACCTTTCTTCATTAGTTTAGAGAACGGCTGGCATTTACCTGAAAGGTTTGAGATGAACCTCCGGATGTAAGCCAATCGTCCCTGGAGACCCCTTAATTCTTTGAGATTCCGGGGCGGTCGAAGCTCTTGGATAGCTCGCACCTTGTCCGGGTTGATACGAATTCCCTTTGTCGTGACCACGAACCCCAGGAACTTACCACTGGACATCCCTAAGAATGATTTTGTGGGATTCATCTTGAGTTGATGAGATCGCATGAGTTCGAACATCACCTTCAGATCTTGGAGATGGTCGTCTTTGCTGTGACTCTTCACTACTAGATCGTCCACGTAACACTCGACGGTCTTTCGTAGGTGATCTCGAAAGATCGTGCTCATGGCGCGTTGATACGTTGCACCGGCGTTCTTGAGTCCGAAGGGCATGACTGTGTAGCAATACACCCCCATTGGAGTTCTGAACAAAGTGTGCTTCTCGTCGTCCGGGTGCATCTTGATCTGGTTGTACCCCGAGAACCCATCCATAAAGGACATTCTCTTAAACCCGCACGTGTTATCAATGATGACATCCGTGATGGGTAGAGGAAATTCGTCTTTTGGGCAGGTATCATTGAGGTTTCTGAAGTCTATGCAGATGCGGATCTTACTGTTCTTCTTCAGGACTGGAACAATATTGGCTACCCAGTCAGGGTGTTGTTCCTCTCTGATGAAACCGGATTCGATCAGCTTCTTGACTTCATCCTCGATTGCCTCCATGATTTGTGGATGAAACCGTCTCTGTTGTTGTTTGACTGGTTTGGCGTCTGAACCGATATTAAGGTGATGCATGGCGATCCGCGGATCTAGGCCGGACATGTCCTCATAATTCCACGCAAAGACGTCAATGTATTCCCGTATGAGGGTAATGAGGTCTTCCTTCTCTTGCGGAGGTAAGCTACCGCTGATAAATATGGGCTTGGGGTTGGCCTCGTCGCCCATGTTTACCTGGAGGATTTCATCTTTAGTAGGCGGCTCGTGCTGCTCGAAACGACTACTCCACTGAGCATTGACGTGGCGGTCCTATGTCTCATCATAAAGCGGGACCTGGCCATCATCTGCCATCTCGGCGGGATCGGCCGTAGTTATGTTGGCCGTGAGGCCTTTGAACCAGTCACCCATGCTGACGTCCGAGTCCCATGCAGAGGATTTTGATGATTGCTCATTCGAGCGGGCACTGTCGGAATCCCCACCGAAATTGCAGAACAGCTCTGATGAGGAGGAGGCATAGCCTAAACCTCTTTGAGTCTTGTGGAAGTAGTTCGAGGGCTTTCCCTTAGGCACGTAGGCGGGTCAGATGACCGTCTTCCGCCCTCGGCCATAGTTTAGTCTTCTTGACGAGTAAAGTCATAACCCATGTCGCTCATCATGTGCTTCGCAATTTGACTGTATTGTGAGAACTGAGGCGCAGGTTCTTCCTCTTCGGACTCGTCCCACAACGTGTGTAAGGGGTGATCGATTCGCCCAAAGACGATATCTTTCTGATGTTTACGCCGGGCCAGTACCACAAATACTGCCTGTGAAGACTCGATCGCTTGTCTTCTCATGGCGTATGATGAGTAGACAGGGAGGTGTAAGGAAGAGTCCTTGTACAGTCCTACGATTGAATCACCGGGCTCGTCATTCTCGAAAGTCGGGTGAGACGCCAAGTAAGCAAAGTTAGACTTCTCATTTAAGATAATCTCCCATGCCTGAACGGTGTTGGTTACATTATGGCTTTCGTAGCCGATTACAATTGATTCGAAATTGTTCAGGACAAGGCCATCACCATATTTAGGATCGCTATCCGCTTCGTTGCCACTCTCGAGCTCCTCAATCGATGGTTCGTTGGGATCTTAGTATAGCAAAGAGTCTGTGAAGTAGTTCTCGACGCCCTTGAAGGGTTGCCTGTCGGCTACTACTGTTTGGACTCGATCGTAGTCATCCACACACTTCAGGCATTGGTGTAATATGGACGGGACTATCCGGTTGTTGTGGATCCATGGTCATCCCAAGAGCATGTTGTAGGATGGCTCGGCGTCGATGACATAGCAGGTCACCTCCGTCTTCATATCGCCTATTCGGCACTTCAGATGGATCTTGCCGAGCGGCCGAGTTCCCTTGGCATTAAAGCCAAAGATAGTCGTAGTAATTATGGATAGACGCTTCAGGGGCACCCCTAGATGCTTGATCAGCTTTAGAGGTACGATGCTTAGTGCGGACCCCGGGTCGACTTGAATTCGATCCACTTTTAATGAACCGACGTATCGTGTGAAGTACAGGGGTCGATCATGGGAGATGCTCTTGATGAGCATGTCATCAGGAGTGAACGTAATGCAAGGGACCCGTTTTTCGGCGACTTGGCAGCACTGCGTCCACTTGCCTTCTGCGTTTTCTTCCCTCAAGAAGTGGGTAGCGAAGACCTCTGAGTCGGCCAAGGCTTCTTGCAGGGCTTCTCGGGTAGGTCTGGACAACCGCAAAAGGTCGTACATGGTGATCCGCGTGGGGATCCTCTTTAGCTGAGCAAGCACGTTGAATTGGAAAGGCTGATTGCTCGAGCTCGGCCTATCGGGGTTCGGAGGAGCAGTTGCAGCAGGTCTCGCTAGAGGTCCTGCCGGATCTCCCGCCCTCGCGGGATACTCCCTGGCGAATTCCTTTCCCGTTCTAGTAGCGAGGGCGGCAGCTTCTTCCTCGGAGTCGGTGAGAGAAGACACCGCAGTCTGGTCCCCATCCGGAATAGCGGAGATGGCGTTGTAAGGTCTCCCTTTGGTCCTCCTCGAGGGCTTCCAAGTCCACTGCTCATCGTTGAGGAGGTCTGGATGGACCCACATTGAAAGGACCGTGATTTTTCGATACAGGTTTAAATAATTTTTCTGGTATTTAAATATTAAATATTATTTTTCTGAAAGAGTATTTGTATTTTCCCAATTTCTCTAGAATTTCTACGATTTAAAAATACGGTATTATATTATGTTAATGGTTTTGCTAATTATAAATTTAATTATTTCGGTAAAACTTTTAAATTAATAGTTAATTATTCATTATTGTTATTATTATTATTATTTCGACCATAAATTTTCAATATTTATTTGAATAAATTTTCTGGTATTTTTAATTATTTTTTAAAGGGGTATTTTTCCTATGTTTTTTCTCTCTCACCTGTAAAATATCTCTCATAACCTCTCTTACCCCTACCCCACTTCCCCTAAATCACTCCTCAAAATCCGCTTCACCCTCTCTCTGTGTCTCCTCTCTCCTGTCTCCCTCACTCTCTCTCCAATTAGTCTCTCACTCTCTCTTTATCTCTCTCAGCCTCTCTCTATCTCGCACTCAAGATCTCTCTCTCTGTCAGAGCATCTCCAAGGGGTCGGAAAAATCCGGTCTCTTAGCTAAATTAAGGGAGTTTTAAGGGATTTGCACTCCAATGGACCGGAAAACATCTCCCTTCACCCCAAGTCCCTAAACTTTCTCCCTAAATTAAGGGGAAGGTTAAAGTCCCTTAACCTTCCCCTTATAATAATATAATAATATATTTTCTTTTAGTGTTAATAAATTTAGTTAATGTATAGTTAATTTAAAATAATATAATTAAATTAATGTATAGTTAATTTAATTTAATTAATATTTTTTAAAATATACCTCTTATAAATTTTTATTATAATTTTTATTAATATTTTTTATTAATTATAGGTTGTTTTTCTAGTATAAAGTGTTTTTCTAGTATAGGTTCTATTATAGGTTATTAATTATAGGTCGTCATCCTCTTCCTCTTGTAGCAAGGCACGTAACAAATTACTAGCCATAAATAATATTGAAAATTGGGTTAAAAAAATTGAATGAATTTGAATTTAGTGACAATGAAGGACACTGGTAGTGCTATTTATAGAAGGAGTGACCACATTTAATTAAAAAACAACCGTTGAAATACGACCGTTAAAATATGACCGTTGAAATATGACCGTTAGAATATGACCGTTGAAATATGACCGTTGAGATATTATTGTTAAATAAAATTAATATTAAAATAATATGAATTTAAATTTAAATTAATATTTAACTTTTAACATGATTTATATAAATTAATTATTATCTAAATTAATTATTATCTAAATTAATTATTTGTTAAATTTTAATTTAATTAATTAATTTAATGATTAAATAAAGTAATTTCTTAATTTATATTAATTAGTTAATTAATTATTTTTAGTTATTAATATTTAACTATTTATTTATTTATAAATAAACTACATATTTAATTAAATCTTAATTCATAAAATTAAAAAACTAAATATAATTAATTAAGGGGTAGGGGGATTTTAAGGGGAACCATTGGAGAAGAACCAATCCCTTCCCCAATAGTTCCCCCTAAATTAAGGGACATCCATGGGAACCCTTGGAGATGCTCTCACTCTCACTCTCACTCTCGTCCTCCCTATCATTATCTCTCTCTTCTCTCCAGCTCATGCACTCACTCTCTCGTACTCTCTCTCTCCTCACTCTTCTTCTTCCTCAAGCCCAGATCCAAACCCAACTCCAGCTCAATCACAACACCCAATGCCTCCATTGTCGCCGTCGCCACCCCAAGCTCCTCCCCTGCTCCGCCTGAGAACCCCTCAGCCGCTCACCCCAGACCCGCTCCCCCATCTCCTCTCCAGCCCTGCGCCACCACCTCCAACTCCGACCAGCATCTAGCCGCCACCAAGCTTCGTCGTCACCTCCCTAAGCTCCGCTAGCTCCTCCGCCCAAGTCCCCAAACCCCGACCTCCTCCTCCAACGCCCCCTGCAGCACCGCCCTCGCCCCCTGCAACACCGCCACCTCCTTCTCGAGACCCCACCACCGCGAGCTCCGTCGCCGCGCCCAACTCATTGTCACCGCTGCCCTTGCTCGCGCACAACCACCCTGACCCGCGCCAGCTCGAAGCTCCGCCGCCGCTCCCTGAGCTCGCCGTGCCCGCTCCGCCTCCCAAGGCCCCCGTGGGTCCACGCCTGACCACCCCCATGGTCACCGCCTTGGCCACCGCCGCCGATGTGCCCCCAGGCCTGAGCACCTCCTCCTTCCCTCCTCTACCTCGCCACTTCAGCCCCCTCCCTCTCTCCCCACGACGGCCGAGTCGACGTCGTTGCTGCTTCCTCCGGCCGTCGTCACCGAGGAGCACCGCCGAGCTCCTCCTCTTCGTCGGCCCAACCCAACAGCCACCCAACCAGCCCCCAATGCAGACACCCCCTCTTTGTTGCCACGCCACAACGCCGCCACGACCCACTACGCGCGTCGCCAAAACAACGAACAGTTTTCAGCATTGCTGTGCCGACTTCGTACATATTTTCTGGCCATCTCCGACCTCCGTTTCCGTCCATTCCTTTGCCGGTGCGTAGCCCTTCATGTTGTCTATCACACGGTTTATTTCTTTCACTTGGGCTCCTTATCTACACCTAATTATACTCGTTTGAATATCGCACGTCGTATTAACATTCTAATTGTAATTTTAGCCATCGATTCTGCGAAACCCGTCGTAACGCTGTGCAACCACCCCGATGGCCCCCTCCACGGTCCACGATATACCCAAGGCAAGATCCCACTTGCTCAGATCTGAATTGTTATTTATTATGAATTATCTGTAATTTTAGATCTGTTAATAATTATCTGCGTGGGATTGATTGATGAATAATATTAGATAAATCGTAATTATGTGATAAATAGTATTTTTAGAATAATTATGATAAATTAAAAGAATTTATTTCGGTAGCAGAATTATTTTTGGATAATTATATTAATTAAAAAGAATTTATTTGAGAACAAAATCATTTTAAGAAAATTATAATAGTTTAAAAGGAATTATCTTAAAAAAAGAATCATTTTAGAATAATTATAATAATTTTTAGAAATTATCTTGTGGGAAAAATCATTTTAGAATGATAAATATTTTTTAAAAAGAAATTGTTTTGGGAAAATAGACTATTTTGAGTTAATGAGAATTTATCTTATAAAAAGGTTATTTTTGAATTTATGAATTTATTATTTTAAAAGATTATTTGTAGAATTATTATAATGAAAAAAGAATTTATTTTAGAAAAAGAATTATTTTGAAGTAAATAAATTATTTATTTCAGAAGATTATTTTAGAACGCTTTTATGATTCAAATTCTTAGACTTGATTATCTGATATGATATGATATTATTGTACATGATTAGTTGCATTGATTGTTTCTTGTTGTGATTGAGAACTGTTAGTGGTCCTGACCGTAGTAGCCTTGCGTGACCTAGAGACATGTGTTGTGTTGACTTAGCAAAACGAGAAGAGTTGGGGTGGGAAAGTCCATGTTCATGTGATCGGATATAAATGTTGATGTATCTTCCAGGCTCGCGCCGGTGAATTCGTGTAGTCACTGGGGTTAGTTTGTTGGGTTAAAGTTAATTCGTGTAGTCACTTTAGTCCATGACCTGTTTCGTCACCTAAGCTTTGCCTGAGTTCGGACCAGGCCGAGATCGGATTGCGTGTAGTCCTCTGACCGATTCATGTAGCGGTATTGGATGCATGTAGGAGATTTGTGAACATTCAGTTATTCGATGATATGAGCGTCGACTCTGTGTGAGATATGTACCAGTGACCTGTTATAGAATGGCTAGTTACATGACTTCGTCACTTGGATGATTATGGATTCTTGTGAGATGTAGGCCAGTTGTATTTCCTTTCATACATAGATCGGGATTAATATTTAATTTTCTACAATTTGAGACATATGGTATATACATGAGGGTTTCCTTGTTTGGATTATTTCGCTCGACGTACTACGTCTCGAGTTGTATATTTTTAAGTATTAATTCCATCTAGTGGTATGACTCTGTTACTTGGATGATGATTCTGATCGCTAGCTGCGTGATTGACATGTTACTTGGTTGATTTTCTTGGATTCTTCTGATTATTATATTCTAGTGATAGATTGTATTTAGATTATTAGTATTCCAGTAGCATGCTTCTTTTATTATTATTACTATTTTTGCATTGGTCGTTCGACCGTTTCTATTCTTCCTTGTGGGATCTTGCCGTGTGCAATGCACCATGACGTACTCCTTTTCTCTCGGGATGTACGTCAGACTTGGAGGATGGACAACTATAGTTCGGAGTGGTACAAGAGCTAGAGGATCCTCCGCAGGAAGGCTTTGCAGACGGAGTAGAAGAACAAGTCGAAGCTTAGTTACCTCTTTTAGTTAATTAGTTGAAGACCCTAGTTTTCTTTTGTAGTACTTTCCATTTCCGCCTGATCGTTGTATTTTATATTTTTCTAGCATTTCATTCAGATAGTTTTGTATAAGGGCATGTTTGGCCCGAATATTATGTCTGGGATGATGTTTCAGTTGGGATATGTATCTTTTGATTCTGAGTTGTTTATTTATATTCTCGCTATGGTGATCGGGGACCTGTGCCTTCGCTTTATATTGCTTGACGCTTAGCGTATCAGATTGAGTAGAGATGGTCTACTACTTTACTCCTCAGTCTAATACGTCGCGGGCTTGTTCACGTTCCGATTCCCTGGTATTTTAGGAAGCGGAACATGACAGGTTTTTTTGGTGGCCCATGCAGGTCACGGTCCCGAGTCCTCACTAGTGAGAATATAATGGACAATTTAGATACATATCATATTTCATCCTTAAGAATAATCTTGAGCCATTATCATATTTTCTTGATAGATTCCGTTTCGACCCTATCTTATCACTTTTGACTCCGCATCTTCTCATTGTTTCTTGTCTCGTAACTTCCCACCGTTCTTTGTTTCTTGTCTCCTCTACTTATGGATATCGTTTCATATCTCTATCCTTTAGTTCTTTCTTATTTTAAATTCCGAGGATGGAATTTGTTTTAAGGGGGGTAGGATGTAAGGACCGTGATTTTCCGATACAGGTTTAAAAAAATTTTCAGGTATTTAAATATTTAATATTATTTTTCTAAAAGAGTATTTGTATTTTCCCAATTTCTCTAGAATTTCTACGATTTAAAAATACGGTATTATATTATGTTAATGGTTTTGCCAATTATAAATTTAATTATTTCGATAAAACTTTTAAATTAATAGTTAATTATTCATTATTGTTATTATTATTATTATTATTTCGACCATAAATTTTCAATATTTATTTGAATAAATTTTCTAGTATTTTTAATTATTTTTTTAAAGGGGTATTTTTCCTGCGTTTTTTCTCTCTCACCTGTAAAATATCTCTCATAACCTCTCTTACCCCAACCCCACTCCCCCTAAATCACTCCTCAAAATCCGTTTCACCCTCTCTCCGTGTCCCTTCTGTTGACCCTATAGTTTTGATGATGATTTGTCCCTATAGTTTTGATGATGATTTGTCAGTTTTGATGATGATTTGACAAACAATTTATTACTAATAAGTTTTCTAGTGTTTTGTGTTTATGCTCTCTTTTCAAGTATTTCAAATACACGTCAATCAAGTGTTAAAGATTCAAGTTCATTTGCGTGGATTTACCTAGGTATATGTTTAGTACGCTTACATATATTGTATGATTATATCTAAGCTCAACATATGTACACTTAACACGTTTTCTATCATATAAATGATTTTCTCATCAAACGTTGTTACAATAACTTTTCTCTCATGTTTACAGCTCTTTAATATTTCATTGTATATATATAACATAAAGAAACATATTTACAAGTTCTATATCAACTTTCACTTTCATATAAAAACAGGTTTTTTAAGCATTTCTCAAAAACAGGTAGTTTTTACAAACGAAAATTGATTTTCCAAAAATTCCTTTTTAAACATGTTTATTTTATCATTTAGAAACTTTCCCCAAAGTTTCATTATTTTTGGTCTTGATTTGATATTTTTTTTGGGTTTTCAAACTAGCCCCAAAACCTGGAAATTCTCATATATCAGGTTTCGGTCGACCGGTACGGTCGACCGACAGTTGTTCTGTTTCTGAGCAAATTTCCAGAGAGCTTTCCAGTCGACCGAAAATTTAATCGGTCGACCGAAAATTGAGTCGGTCGACCGCCAGCTCTAAACCCTGATTTTTCTGAGCTTTCGAACTTATCGGTCGACCGGACCGGTCGACCGATGAAGTGTCAGAACCCTTGTAACGACTAGTTTCTTTGTCTGTTTTCAAATTGGTTTTTTGGTCTTTTTGCCTGCTTTCAGCTGTTGTATTGGGGTGCTATATATACCCCATTGCTGCTCTTCCTCTCCACAACTAAGAAATCCAAGTTTGTTGTTTAGCTAGATATTAATCGTGTTTAAGAGCTGTTTAAGAGTGGTTTCATTAATCAGTTTTCAAGAGAAGTTTTTCTACAACAAGAAGAGGCTTTCAAATCCTATTGGGATCATCATTTCTTCAGCTCTTCTTGTTCATTGAGAAGTTTTCTAAACTCTTTCCTATATAGCTCATTATTTCACTTTCATTTTCAATTAGCTATATTTATTGAGTTTGATTCACTGTTATCACACACACATATCTGAGCTTAATATTCTCATACTATATAGTGTGGGTTGTGGGGTGTGATTTAGTGAGTGTGAGCTTCATTGTGTTCTCTCTTGTTAATTGAGAACAAATCATTGTATTTAACTTCTATTTGTGAGAATCACTTGTAATACACTTGTACACCGAGAGAAGTGTGAGGAGAGAGAGACGGGGTCAAATCCAATAGGAGTGGCGTTGATTGACGAACCTAGGGAGAGGTTGTAATCGAGCACTTGAGGAGGAGGACACGGGCTAGGTTCCTACACTTAGTTTGTAAAGTGTGATTGTGAGTGATTGTGTAGTGTGAGAGTTTTTGGTGAGCTTGTAAACCGAGTGTGTAGAAGTTCCGGCTTCCAAACCGGATTGTGATAGTGGATATCTCCTCGAGGTGAGGAACGGGGACGTAGGTCGTGGGGACCGAACCTCGTGAACATATCGTGTGGTTGTGTTTTGCTTAGCGTACCTTCTTTTCATCATTATTGTTCATATTCATATCACATCTATTCTTGCAAGAACAAATTTATCAATATAATTTTAATTAGCCATTAATTAGTATTAGATTAGTATAAGACCCTAATCACCCCCGCTCTAGGATCTAACAATTGGTATCAGAGCTTGGTGCTCTTTGATTTAAGAACTAACCGCCTTGAGTTAAAGATCCAAGTTATTGTATTTGTGCTAATCCAATTTTAATTATCTTGTGTCTCTTGCTTCTCATTTTTATGGATATGAATGATTCATCTTGCTTAGGATATGCTATTGATATTGATCCTCGTTTGGATATTTTTCCCTATGCTCAATGGCGTATTAGATTCAAACTTTTCGTTCAATCTAATCAATTTGATTTGTGGGAAATTATTGAAAATGGCTATGTTACTCCCATTTCGGAAAAATCCAAATGGAGTGAGAATGATAAAAGATTGTTTAATATGAACAAGCTTTTGTTACAATTTTTGATTAATGCCTTTCACTCATCGTTTTCTAACAAATTTGCTAATTTTGATAGTGCTTACGTTTTATGGAAACTTATTGAAGCACATGAAGGGAAATTGGAGGCTATTCAACAAGCATTGGAAAATCCCGTTTTGAGTTCTAAAGAAGCCTCATCTCCATGTACAATACCACTAGGTGATAACCCTAGTGAGGTATGCGAGCTTGATAACGATGATATTATTACTTTTGATGAACTTGCTCTTGAGTTTGAAAAATTACATAATTGCTATATTGATGTGAAGAGTAAGTATACAAATATGAAATCCATTCATGAAACACTAGCAACTAAGTTTAATTTCATTGCAAATGAAAATATCATTCTTAAAGAATGCAATGAAAATTTGAAAATTGAAAATGCTAGTTTGCTTCATGAAAAACATAATGCTATGTTAGAAGTAGATAAGTTGAAATCTATGATGAGTAATCTTGTTTATCTTACTTCTAGTAGCAATGCTTGTATGCACAATGATGAGTTGAATCAAATGACGAAACGGATATCTACCTTAGATTCAACACTAAACACTTGTATTGCTAATAATAAAAAGCTTATGGACTTATGTGCAAAGTTTAATGTTAAAACTTCTAAGAAACCTATTCACTATGCACATATGTATGACAAAATTCAAAAATGCTCTATTTGCGGTCTTAAGGGCCATTTAGCTCAATTTTGTCATAATGCACCAAAAATTGATAAGCCTATTCATGATTGTGCATCCCATCAAGCTTCATCATCACATACACATGTACACACACATAGTGAAAATCATAAACATGCTCATGTGTACAAATGTGATTATTGTGGTTGTTTTGGTCATTTGACCATGTTTTGTTTCGATTTGAAAAGAAATTCTCGTTTGCAAAATAATTACAAAGAAAAATTTATTTTTGCAAATAAACCACGTGCATTCCATTTTGGTCAACGCAAACCATTCATACCTCTACATTGCACAAATTATAATCGTATGGGTCATGTTTACAATTTTTGCTTTGATCGTATCGGTGCACAAAATACGCCCAAGCGGGTTCATAACCCTAGGGCTTTGGATTTGAATGATAGGGGTCATGTCCCAAGTTCTAGTGGCACCAAAATGATTTGGGTGCCAAAATGATTTTTGCATTATTTTTTTGTTTTGTTTTGTTTTGTTTTGAATAATTGGTTTTTGAGCTTTGAATGACAAATTGTATTTCTTATGTTAAAATAAATAATTTGTATGTTTTTACAATTAAAAACACTTACATATATCTTATAAAGCTTTTAGTATTTTATAAAACAAATTTTCAAAAGGTCTAAATTGAAAAATCTCTCAAAACCATTTTTCTAAATCACCAGCTATTTATTTTTCTCGCGGTCGATCGACGATCTTTCTGTAATCGATTCGGTCGACCGAGTCGGTCAACCGAAATGAAATACTGCAGCAACTTTGTGTTTTTATCGGGTTTTCGGTTTTGTTTTTGAATATCTATTTTGGACCCGAACTACCAATCACCATTGATTTCTTTTTGGGATAAATCTCAGGCGTTCCATCATCCTCTCTTTAACCTGACTCTTCATGTTCTCCTCACTTCGATATTTTCCCCAAATCTGTTCGGTTTCTCCACGGTCGCCCGCCTCTAGCATCCGCCGATCTCAAATCGGTTTTTCCCATCTATTTCATATGGGCTTTTGCTAGGTAACCAATCTCTCAACTCTTGATCTTCTTTCCTTGATTAAAAGTTTATTTTTTCTGGATCTAGGGTTTATGTTTTAGGGCAATTTTTTTTTAATTTGCTCTAAATTCTTTGTTGTTTACAGGAAATTGATAATTTCTATTATCCCTTCATAATCATGCCTCCCAAGCCCCCTAAAAAGAGATCAAAACCAGAGTCTAGTGTAGGCTGTCTAAAAATCACAATAGATAGCTGATTCCCCATCAAAACACCGATGATGGAAGTTACAATTTGACGACTTCCAGAAGGCTACAATTTGAAGACTTTCACGTAGATCGCTGAAGGTTACAATCTGACGACCTTCACGACAACTGATGAAAGCTCTAATCAATAGTCTTCACAATCAACATCGGGAGTTACAATCTGACGACTCTCACATATCAAAGAGTTAAAGCAAAGATTACAAAATAGCGATCTTTGCAACGCTTCGACAGAAAGAGACTACAAATCGACGGTCTCTTCAAATCAAGCTGCGGAAGTCCTCCCCGCACACCAGCATCAAGACGCACCGCGTTCATAGCCACGAACGCAGCTCAACGCAGCTCCAACCGCTGCTCAACGCAGCTCACAATCGCTGCCCAACGCAGCTCACAACTGCTGCCGAACGCAGCCTCAACGCTGCTCAAACACAGCTCCAACCGCTGCCCAACGCAGCTCACAATCGCTGCCCAACGCAGCTCACAACCGCTGCCGAACGCAGCCTCAACGCAGCTCAAACACAGCTCCCATCGCTGCCCAACGCGGCCCCAAAGCAACCCAAACGCAGCTGCCATCTGCTGCCAAACACAGCTTCTATCCGCTGCCAAACGTAGCTTCCATCCGCTGCCAAACGCAGCTTCCAAGCTGTCAAACGCAGCTTCAAAGCTGCCAAACGCAGCTTCCAATAAGACGCTGCGTCCGAGCCTCCAGACGTTGCGTTTAGGTGCAGAATTCATGCCAGAATACAGGATTTGCGTTTGACTCGTTCAAACACGAGCTAAACGGTTTCAAAACCATTTTCCACGATCTGAGGGGATCACAACTCCACTCAGGAGTGATTTAAGGGGGCGGTTACACCCCATTAACCCCACTTAGGAGCGAATTAAGGAGGTGGTTACACCCCTTAATCCCCTATAAATAACTAAGAAATCATCTTAGTTCGGGGCTGGCTTTTTGATCCTGGGGCGATCAGTTGGAACTTCTTGGCAGCAACAGAAGAGATCCTTGGGCAGGCTTTTGAGGAGATCAACGTCATCCCTCAGCAACAATCAGCAATAGGAGCTTTTATCCTTGGCTTATTAACCAATTTCGGTTAAATTAACTCTTTTAAAAGAGTTTAAACTCGTTCAGAGTTATCAACTCATCAAGAGTTTCAAACTTGCCACGCAAGTCCTCCACAACGTCAAATCGTGAGGAGAAGACCATCGTTCCAGTGAAACAAGACGTCGGATCGTCAACGAGAAGCAAACTCGACGCGAGCATTCGAGGAAGGCATCTCATCGCTACCGTGAAGAACCCAGATTTAAACAAAGGGGAGGATTCAGATCAATTCTCTTCTCTTTTGTATTAAGGAAATCCAATTGTAATCGAGATTTAGAGAGTTGTAAACATTCTTTTTCTAAACAGTTAGAGAGAATAAATCGAATACGATTCTTTTATTATTCTTCTTGTTACAAATTTTCCACAAACAAAAGATGGCGACTCCGCTGGGGACTAGCTTCACCGACGAAGAAGTGGTGGCGCAATCCGATATTCATCTCACTGGAACAACGGTTGAAACTCTCGTCGTAGAGTTCGATCAAGCCAAGTACGAGGGAGCCCTCTCCTCCGGATCCCTTAGTTCCAAGGCTATGCGCAAGGTCCGTGAGATCTCCAAGAAATCTAAAGCTCCAATCTCTGCCGAATCGCTGAGGGAAGTCCTCTCCTTTGGATTAGATTGCTTGAACAGCCCCTCCTCCGAAGGAGTGGGCTCAGCTTCGGCCAAACTCGTCCACCGAGTTGAAATTGCTGCTGCCAAAGCCTTAAAGCAGGCTAAGAAGAACGCCGTTCGACGAAGGAGGAGATCCCTACGACGAGCACATCTCCATGAATGCCGATCTTCAAGCCAACACGAGCTTCGTGTTTGTGAGCCTAAACGCGACCATGTGCTCTGTGTTTCTGCTTCAGAACGCAAGCCTCGCGTCTATGAGCCCAAACATAGGCTCTGTATGAATAAGATTGAACGCAGCCCTCAGTGGTGCATTATACAGTCAAAACGCAGTCTTCAGGAGTGCGTTCCATTAACTGAACACAACTCTCAGGCATGCGTTTCAGAACCAAAAAGCAGCCCTCGGGACTGCGTTTCACCAGCAACAACTGGAGCTCGGGCATGCGTTCGGGTGACGAAATCCAACACAGAACCTGGTGTATACCGTGAAGCTTCAGGGCGCTGCCCCGAACCCCGCCGGGGGGTAATCCATCCCCCCCGAAACCCCCGAATACTCTGCGTAGCGCGACTAGATTGAGGGGCAGATGTCAAAAGCTCATGGATTTAAGGCATCTCAACCAGATCCATGTTCACCAAGAGCCAACCCTGTCCAATCATAGACTGGGGGTTCTAGTTCAAACCTCATGATCAGTGAGTATTTCTCCTCGAATCTTTACAACAAATTTGAGAGAGTTCATATCGAGTAAAAGACCGATGCAACAAGTCATTCCTACGGTCCTCTCGGGATGTCAATACTGGTCATATAAGAACGTTGCTTTGCCCAACCAACAACGACGTTCTCACAGGAAGAAGTCTCCAGAGACCGAGTATCCTGGAGTCACTATCAATGTGATCGGCAGAGGGAAAGCCTCGGGTCCTAGTTCCGATGATTCTGAGATAAGTCGTTTACCGACCGTCAGAGAAATTGCTAACGAGTTTGAAGGAGTCTACCAACGTACTCGGACGCGAACAGGAGCCATTCCCACTGTTAACTATCGGAGGCTGGCTAGAACAACCAATTCCGATGATGAACACTCAGCCATTGCGGAGTCTCAATCATCAAGCTCTTTCATTGGGCATAAGAGCTTCACCCACATGGCAGAACATTCTGAAGATCTTTCAAAGAGGGTTGCTGAGCAAGATGCCATGCTCAAATCACAGCAGAAGACCCTCAATGAACTCCTAAACCTGTTGACTCAACTCGTCGCAGACAAGGCTAAATCTCAGAAGACATATTCGCCACCTAGGCAAGAATCCTCCCGGAGAGGAAAAACGTCTTCATCCCGGCCTCACACAAGCAAAGGGAAGGGAAAAGTGGTTGATGACACGGTTTCTGACCAAGAAGCACATAACCTAGAATCTTCCTCTGATGAAGGAAGAGAGACCGAGAACGAGCAGAATCTCCAATCTGCTAAAATAGAAGAATTGGAAGCCCGCCTCAATGCCATTGCCAACAGAAGCGAGCTCCAAGATGAGGGAGTTGTCAGACCCTATCCTGCTGAATGGGATGCAGCCCCTTATCCTCCAAAGTTTGAGGTCCCAACGCTACAAACTTTTGACGGTACGGGATCACCGAACCAACATATGTATCATTTCAAGTCACAGACTGGAAATGTGATATCAAACGACGCCATTCTGGCTCGATTATTCATTGGCACCCTCAAGGGAGTTGCCTTTGAATGGTTCAGAAAACTGCCTACGGGATGTATCCAAAAGTGGGCGGATCTAGAGAGACTCTTCCTGTCAAGATTCTTTGAAGAGGATACAGAAGTCTTCATCCATACCCTTCTCGCCACTAAGCAGAAGAAGAGGGAGTCCGTCAAAGCCTTCGTCAAGAGGTTCCGAACCATGGCTCTCCGGTGTTCGTCAGGTATGACACAGGCTACCTTAGTAGAGACCTGTCGACACAACCTGCAGACCAACATCCTAGCTCGAATAGGGGTTGCAGAATGCCGTTCCTGGAGACAACTGATCTCTCAAGGCGAACAGGCTCAAAAGATTATTGCCAAAATCAAAGCTGAAGAACAAAGTAGGCAGGATCAGCCCGAACAATCAGACCAAGCCCAATCTTCTCCTGAGCAATCGAACCGAGCTCACTCTTCTCAGTCTGAACCGGAAGATACCACGGCCGCTGAAGTCAATCCTTTCTAGTAGGATGGCGGGTCCAATAACTATCACGTTAACAATCACCTCTGATAGTCTATTTCCTCCAAATTCTCCTGCCAATCCTCTTCAATAAGATGGCAGGTCCAACAAAACTATCACGTTAATGATCACCTCTGATAGTCCATTCTCTCCAAATTCTCCTGCCAATCCTCTTCAATAGGATGGCAGGTCCACAAAACTATCACGTTAACATTTACCTCTGATAGTCCATCAACTTGCCAATCTTCTTCAATAGGATGGCAGGTCCACAAAACTATCACGTTAACATCTACCTCTGATAGTCCATCAACTTGCCAATCTTCTTCAATAGGATGGCAGGTCCACAAAACTATCACGTTAACAGTTACCTCTGATAGTCAAACTCATCAGATAATGGCCTACTAGGTGATGTGTCTCTATTCCAACTTCATGGATAGTGTCCCACTAGGTGATGTGCCTTATCTATCTCTTTTTATTCCCCTGCTAAGTCTTACTCAAGACTGGGGGTTGGTTACTTGGAATCCATTGGATTAAGAGTAATAAATCTTTCACATCGTCAAGTTAACATTACACTTCTGACGATCATCACCCCTACAGAGTATGAATGCAGCTTGCATCACTCCCAATTTGCCACGTTAACACTAAACCTCTGACAAATTCACTTATCAATCCTCGTCAATAGGATGATAAGTCCACAAAGTTGCTCCAATCGCAACACAAATCCTGTCACGTTAACACTAAACCTCTGACAAATTCACTTATCAATCATCGTCAATAGGATGATAAGTCCACAAAGTTGCTCCAATCGCAACACATTCTCTTGTCACATTAACATCAAACCTCTGACAAATCCACTTATCAATCCTCGTCAATAG
>BQKN01066646.1:171705-186695 GCA_022839385.1 Asparagus kiusianus | reverse complement strand
GGTGGCTCGGCCTTGGCCGAGCCACCCTGAGGTGGCTCGGCCACCGAGCCACCCTAGGGTGGCTCGGCTTGGGCCGAGCCACCTTAGGGTGGTTCGGTTCGGGCCGAGTTCCCCCAGGTGCGCTGGTTCCGTCGTTTTCCGTTGTTTCCGGTTTTTGTCCGTTGTTCGGCTGTTTTGTTGATTTGTTGACTTGATTCCTGATTTGGCAGTAAAACCCAGTCGGTGTTTGAGTTCAAATCCGCTTTGTTGGATGACTCGTTGACTCCCCGAACCATTGACGTTGTTCCCGTGCGGTTCGTTAGCTTCGTAGCCTCTTTAGTTCGTTTCGTCGCTCGAACGTCCGTTGATTTGTCGAATCATCATGCCGAGCTATGCTGAGGGACCTATAGGCAATTTTATACGCCTACACAATGAACCCAAAATTGAAGCCAAGAAGGACTTCTTTGATAAGGTCTCTCTTTCTAGAATGCAGATGTCCATTTCTGGTCCCACTCCATCATCATCCTCTCGTTCCTAGTCTAGATCTTCTTCCTCATCTACTTCTGATATTTGTGATCGTCTGGATCGTCTTGAGACTCAGGTCTCAAATGTTTAGAAGAAGGTCTCATCTATCCAGAGTGATGTTAGGACCATTCTTTCATATCAGCGTCAGTCTCTAAAGATTCCAGATCCCCCTTCTAGTTCTGAGTCTGATTCTGAGGAGGGCTCTGCTGATGGATCAGGATCTTCAGATGGTAATGGTGATGATGATAGTGATGGTGATGGTAAGGGTGATGGTGACAGTGATGACTGATTTGAGTTCCTTTGTGTGATGCTCACATTTGTTTTGATGCTTTATTTTGGGTTGTAAAACTTAATACTCTGTCTTATTTGAGTGTAATAACTCTATGGATTTATGTATGTGGTTTGCTATCTTGTGGACGAATCTATGTTTATGCAAAACTATGTCGTTTCTAATGCTTATTTGATGATTTGTGAATTATTGTGTTTGGTTTATTTCTTCTATGATCAATGCATAGTTGAAACAATATTCATATTCTGGTATGTGGTAAATAAGTTGCTACACAATGAATTCTTTGTTCTATATACTGGTTATGATTGTTTAGTTTGCTCAGCTCCTTTACATCTTTTTAGTGTCATCTATTCTATTTGACAGGGGGAGCTTTTGGCATATTTTCTTTATTATCTGTGCTTATAAGCAGGGGGAGCATTGCTCCTATCTTTCATCTTTCTCCCTTTTTGATGTTGTCAAAGGGGGAGAAAAATCCACATATAACTCATATAGTACATATACTTATTCATATTCATATATGGTTTATATGCTCTTTCCTGTATGATTTATCTATGTTTGGCTTATATGTGGGTTATCAGTTTATAATTCATATTCTTGTAAAAATTATTTGTCATCATCAAAAAGGGGGAGATTGTTGACCCTATAGTTTTGATGATGATTTGTCCCTATAGTTTTGATGATGATTTGTCAGTTTTGATGATGATTTGACAAACAATTTATTACTAATAAGTTTTCTAGTGTTTTGTGTTTATGCTCTCTTTTCAAGTATTTCAAATACACGCCAATCAAGTGTTAAAGATTCAAGTTCATTTACGTGGATTTACCTAGGTATATGTTTAGTACGCTTACATATATTGTATGATTATATCTAAGCTCAACATATGTACACTTAACACGTTTTCTATCATATAAATGATTTTCTCATCAAACGTTGTTACAATAACTTTTCTCTCATGTTTACAGCTCTTTAATATTTCATTGTATATATATAACATAAAGAAACATATTTACAAGTTCTATATCAACTTTCACTTTCATATAAAAACAGGTTTTTTAAGCATTTCTCAAAAACAGGTAGTTTTTACAAACAAAAATTGATTTTCCAAAAATTCCTTTTTAAACATGTTTATTTTATCATTTAGAAACTTTCCCCAAAGTTTCATTATTTTTGGTCTTGATTTGATTTTTTTTTTTTTGGATTTTCAAACTAGCCCCAAAACCTGGAAATTCTCATATATCAGGTTTCGGTCGACTGGTACGGTCGACCGATAGTTGTTCTATTTCTGAGCAAATTTCCAGAGAGCTTTCCAGTCGACCGAAAATTTAATCGGTCGACCGAAAATTGAGTCGGTCGACCGCCAACTCTAAACCCTGATTTTTATGAGCTTTCGAACTTATCGGTCGACCGGACCGGTCGACCGATGAAGTGTCAGAACCCTTGTAACGGCTAGTTTCTTTGTCTGTTTTCAAATTGGTTTTTTGGTCTTTTTGCCTGCTTTCAGCTGTTGTATTGGGGTGCTATATATACCCCATTGCTGCTCTTCCTCTCCACAACTAAGAAATCCAAGTTTGTTGTTTAGCAAGATATTAATCGTGTTTAAGAGCTGTTTAAGAGTGGTTTCATTAATCAGTTTTCAAGAGAAGTTTTTCTACAACCAGAAGAGGCTTTCAAATCCTATTGGGATCATCATTTCTTCAGCTCTTCTTGTTCATTGAGAAGTTTTCTAAACTCTTTCCTATATAGCTCATTATTTCACTTTCATTTTCAATTAGCTATATTTATTGAGTTTGATTCACTGTTATCACACACACATATCTGAGCTTAATATTCTCATACTATATAGTGTGGGTTGTGGGGGTGTGATTTAGTGAGTGTGAGCTTCATTGTGTTCTCTCTTGTTAATTGAGAACAAATCATTGTATTTAACTTCTATTTGTGAGAATCACTTGTAATACACTTGTACACCGAGAGAAGTGTGAGGAGAGAGAGACGGGGTCAAATCCAATAGGAGTGGCGTCGATTGACGAACCTAGGGAGAGGTTGTAATCGAGCACTTGAGGAGGAGGACACGGGCTAGGTTCCTACACTTAGTGTGTAAAGTGTAATTGTGAGTGATTGTGTAGTGTGAGAGTTTTCGGTGAGCTTGTAAACCGAGTGTGTAGAAGTTCCGGCTTCCAAACCGGATTGTGATAGTGGATATCTCCTCGAGGTGAGGAGCGAGGACGTAGGTCGTGGGGACCGAACCTCGTGAACATATCGTGTGGTTGTGTTTCGCTTAGCGTACCTTCTTTTCATCATTATTGTTCATATTCATATCACATCTATTCTTGCAAGAACAAATTTATCAATATAATTTTAATTAGCCATTAATTAGAATTAGATTAGCATAAGACCCTAATCACCCCCCTTCTAGGGTCTAACACCTTCTCTCTTGTCTCCCTCACTCTCTCTCTAATTAGTCTCTCACTCTCTCTTTATCTCTCTCAGCCTCTCTCTATCTCTCACTCAAGATCTCTCTCTCTGTCACTCTCACTCTCGTCCTCCCTCTCATTATCTCTCTCTTCTCTCTAGCTCATTCACGCACTCTCTCGTACTCTCTCTCCTCACTCTTCTTCTTCCTCAAGCCCAGATCCAAACCCAACTCCAGTTCAATCACAACGCCCAACGCCTCCATTGTCGCCGTCGCCACCCCAAGCTCCTCCCTTGCTCCGCCTGAGAACCCCTTAGCCGCTCACCCCAGACCCGCTCCCCCATCTCCTCTCCATCCCCACGCCACCACCTCCAGCTCGGACCAGTATCTCGCCGCCACCAAGCTTCGTCGTCGCCTCCCTGAGCTCCGCCAGCTCCTCCGCCCAAGTCCCCAAACCCCGACCTCCTCCTCCAACGCCCCCTGCAGCACCGCCCTCGCCCCCTCGACCCCCTCCACCTCCTGTTAGATCTTAAACCATAAAACTTGAGATCTAAAACATTAAGCCATGATTAATTCAAAAAGATTAAAAAGAATCATAAAAGAGCGGAAGCTTATACCTGAATCCATAGAAGAAAACTTGATTTGGGTTTTGATGATCTTCTAACCTTAGGGTTTCTCTATAGCCGATTTTTCTCTCTAGATGGGGGTGAAGAGAATTAGAGAATGTAACCCTAGATTAGGGACCATAACCCCTTATTTATAGATGTTGTACATTTGCAATTTGACCCCTCAACAAATCACAATTACAACCTGGTATCTGCACATATAACCCCATGACTTATTTAAATACCCATTAACCCAAATTAATTGATCACTTTAGTGGGTTATCCTGAAAGATAGCAATACACATTGATTAATCATATGTGCCCACAAATAGATTTATTAGATTAAATCCAACAATCTCCCACTTGGGCACCATATGATTCCTTTAAATTGTGTATAACCTTATGAGCTCAAAATTGCTATCACTGAAAATGTATTTCCGAACAATCTCGTCCATTGACTATATCAATATAGGATCAAAGCGGCCTTCGTCACATTTATCGTGACTCGACCCATCAATGGTCACATATACCAATACAATCAAACGACATAGATCAATCATGGATGTACAGCATGAAAATTACATGCAATGTGATCAGTACATGTCTATTTTCAACTGGTCCTTCTTTAGTGAGGTCAAAACCAAACATAATGTAACAGAGTGTCTTAACTGAATACTTTATTCTGATCAGACAATACAACCAAACATAAAGCACCACAATTACAAACTCCCACTAAATCATAATATCCTCAAATAATACCACACCCATATGAGCAGTATGCTCATGAAAGACCTTGGGTGGCAATCCCTTAGTAAGAGGATCAGCTATCATGGAGTTTGTCCCAATGTGCTCTATGGATATCTGTCTACTCTGTACCCTTTCTTTCACAACCAGGAACTTAATGTCAATATGTTTTGAGTTAATTGAGCTCATGTTATTATTGGAATACATTACTGCAGATTTATTGTCACAATATAACCTTAGTGGTCTTTCAACATTTTCCAAAATGCGCAGTCCCGTGACAAAATTTCGCAGCCATATTCCCTGATTGGATGCCTCATAGCAAGCTACAAATTCTGCTGCCATAGTTGAGGAAGCTACTAGTGTCTGTTTGACACTTTTCCATGATATAGCTCCTCCAGCTAACATATAAATGTAGCCTGATGTAAACTTTCTGCTATCTTGGCAACCAGCAAAATCAGAATCCGAATATCCAATGACCTCTAACTTTTCTGATTTTCTGTATGTGAGCATATAATCTTTTGTTTTCTGAAGATACCTCATAACCCTTTTGACTGCTATCCAATGATCCATACCAGGGTTGCTTAAGTATCTTCCTAACATCCCAACAATGTACGCAATATCCGGACGCGTACATACCTGATCATACATTAGACTTCCTACAGCCGAAGCATAAGGAATCTTCTGCATTTCCTGAATTTCAAGGTTACCTTTAGGACACTGATTGAGACTAAGCTTGTCTCCTTTAGCAACAAGGGTGTCACCTGGTCTGCAATCTTGCATGCCAAACCTTTTAAGTACCTTATCGATATAGCTCTTTTGTGATAATCCAAGAATACCTCGAGAGCGATCTCGATGTATCTGGATCCCTAATATAAAAGAGGCGTCCCCAAGATCTTTCATCTCAAAATTCTTTGATAGAAATCTCTTGGTTTCGTGCAACATGCCTATATCATTAGTGGCAAGCAATATGTCATCGACATACAGAACCAGAAAGATATACTTACTCCCACTGAACTTGTGATATACACAGTCATCAACAATGTTCATCTCAAAACCGAACGAGATAATTATTTGTTGAAACTTATGATACCATTGACGAGGATCTTGCTTGAGTCCATAGATGGATTTCCTTAATTTGCAGACCATATTCTTTGGGTCTCCTGACACAAAGTTTTCTGGTTGCACCATATAGATCATATGATCAATGTCGCCATTGAGAAATGCAGTCTTAACATCCATCTAATGTAACTCAAGATCATAATGAGCAACAAGTGCCATGATTGTTCTGAAAGAGTCTTTCGATGAAACCGGAGAGAAAGTCTCTGTATAATCAATGCCTTCTTTTTGAGTATAGCCTTTAGCCACAAGACGTGCCTTATACCTCTCCACATTACCGTTTGCATCCCGCTTGGTTTTAAAAATCCATTTACAACCAATTGGTTTTGCACCTTCTGGTAACGGGACAAGTTCCCAAACCTTATTGTCTTGCATAGACTTGTACTCTTCATTCATGGCATCAATCCACTGTTGAGAGTTAGAACTTTTCATGGCCTGAAGGAAGTTGATTAGATCATCTTCCAACATTCCATTACTTTCCTCATGTTCTTGGAGAAATACAATATAATCATCCGGAATAGCATTTCTCTTTTCTCTCGTGGATCTCCTTAATGGCACTGGTTCTTGAGGTTGTTGAGTTTGTTCTTCTGGAATAGGGAGTTGTTCAACATTATCATCTTGAGGTTCCGGATTTACTTCTTGAGCAACAACAGGTATAGGAACCTGAATATTGTCAAAAGTAACTGTATGGATTGGATCTGAAGCCAATTCCTCCTCAAAAGCAATGTCTCTAACCTTATTTCTCCCCCCAAACTCAACATCCTCAAAGAATGTTGTTGTTCCCGTCTCAAAAATATTCCTTAGTGTGGGATCATAAAACTTATAGCTCCTAGAGCGTTCAGAGTACCCAATAAAATAGCTGCTAACTGTTTTGGAGTCCAATTTCTTTTCATTTGGCCTATAAGACCTTGCCTCAGTTGGACATCCCCAAATATGTAAGTGCTTTAAACTGGGCTTTCGACCAGTCCAAAGCTCATAAGGTGTTTTAGCAACTGCTTTACTTGGTACTCTATTCAGAATGTAAGCTGCTGTCTTAAGTGCTTCTCCCCAGAGTGACTCTGGTAAAGAAGAATGAGCAATCATACTTCTTACCATATCCTTAAGAGTCCTGTTTCGTCTTTCAGCTACACCGTTCATGCTAGGTGAACCTGGCATAGTGTACTGTGGGACGATACCGCATTCCTCTAGGTATCTAGCAAATGGTCCTGGACGTTGTTCACCTAAACCATCATATCTGTCGTAGTACTCACCACCATGATTAGATCTAACGGTTTTAATTCTTTTGTTGAGTTGATTCTCAACTTCAGCTTTATAGGCTTTGAACATATCCAGAGACTCAGATTTTTCATGAATGAGATATAGGTACCCATAACGTGAGTAATCGTCTATGAATGATATAAAATATTATTGACCATTCTAGGATTCCGTAGGGAATAGCCACAAATATCTGTATGTATCAATTCTAAGACATCCGAAGATCTGTTGGCACCTAATCTCTTAACTTTGGTCTGTTTTCCCTTGATACATTCAACACATACGTCGAAGTCCGAAAAATCAAGGGAATCCAAAATGCCATCAGACACAAGACGCTCAACTCTACCTTTTGAGATATGACCTAAGCGCTTATGTCATAATGACGCTGAATTTTTCTTATTTAATTTACGCTTAGTACCACACGATTCCGCATGCAAAGTTTCATTATAAGAAGCAATTGTATCAAGCAAATATAGGTTGTCATAAGTACTCAAATAACCGGTTCCCACAACATTTGAATTAAAAGATAAACTGAATTGATTGTTTCCAAATGAACAAGAATAACCTGATTTGTCCAATACAGAAACTAAAATCAAATTCTGTCTAAAAGACGGTACTACAAAAGTATCTTTTAAGTCTAAATAAGAACCAGTTCCTAATAGCAACCTAAAATGCCCAATTGCTTCCACATCTAACGATTGACCATCGCCCACAAAGATGTGTCTTTCAACATCACTTGGCTTTCGGTAGCTCAGGCAACCCTGCATAGAAACACTTATGTGAGTAGTAGCACCAGAGTCTAACCACCAAGTGTTTCTAGGTACTGAAGCTAAATTAACCTCAGAACAGACCAAAGTAAGGAACGTATCCTTATTAGCACGCCAGGCGTGATATTTTGTACAGTCCTTCTTTACATGTCCAGGCTTGTTACAGAAGAAACAACCCTGATTATCCTTATGTTATTTTTTCTGAACTGGACCCTTAGCAGCTTCATTATCATTCTTTCTTTTCTTGCCCTTATCCTTAGAGGCATAGGCCAAATGAGCACTTTATGTCTTATCTTGCTTCAACCTGTCTTCTTCTTGCACACAGTATGAAATGAGCTTATTTAGAGTCCATTTCTCCTTTTGGCAGTTATAACTGACCTTAAACTGATTGAATTGTGCAGGAAGAGACAACAGAACCAGATGCACCAATAACTCATCACAAAGATCGAGTTTAAGTGCCTTAAGTTTTGAAGCAATATGAGACATTTCCATAATGTACTCCCTGATATTTCCTTTGCCCTTATACTTCATTGAAATCAAACGAGCTAAAAGCATGCTTGTTTCCACCTTATCGTTTTTCGCAAAATGTTTCTCAATTTCGGCAAGGAAATCTTTAGCCTTAGTAATCCCTTCGGATTCTATGCCTCTGAAGGCTTCCGGAACGCCGCGCTTAATGATCATAAGACTCATGCGATTTGAATGCTCCCACTTCTCATACTCCTTCTTTGCATCAGGAGTGCTATCCGCATTGAGAGGTTGAGGTTGTTCAGTTCTTAATGCATGGTCAAGATCCATGCAGCCAAGAATAATTAGTATGTTCTCTTTCCAAACCTTAAAGTTTGTCCCATTTAGCATGGGAATTGAGTTGATGTTAGCAGAAATTGTTGCAGCAGATGCATTAGCTGAAATAAAACAAAAATGCTCACATCAATAACCATAATTAGTAATCAATAGAATTCAAATAATGACAAATCTCATCTCAAGATATCTGGCACAACATTAATATCAAGTCTTTGGACAGTAATATTAACTTGTAAGTGATACCTTGTTGCAATGATCAAACATTGATAATAACTCATGTCAAATAATGAAACTATCTTTGGATCGATTCATTATTCACATGTAAACCTTATAATTGTCACACGCTTATCATCGCAGATGTGTATACAGTCTAAATAAATACTAACCTTCCTTTGGGCCGATTAAATATTTACACGAAAGCATACACACAAACATCTCACATTCCTCATGAACAATCTACACAAGAGAGGTTACTTTGGCAACTTCTTGTTTCAATTAAACAATTGAAATGAGAGACAACCTTAATACCTTAGTGTCATAATATTTGAATCAAATAATTGATTAACTACCAAATTAGATTTAAATTAAAAAGTTTTAATTTAAATCAACTGAATTTCTAAAAAACTTAATTGGGGTCTCATAGCTTAATTAGGGCCCATAACTTAATAAATTAAGTATACCAAAGTGGACCCATGAAAAGCTGAGGCTTAACTATAGTGAACACGAAGTTCGCTTGACTTCGAACGCAAGGTTCGACTGTATTGAGTACAAGACTCACCTAAGCACGAACGCGAGGTTCGTTTGAAAATGAACGCAGGGTTCAACTTGAGAACGAACGCGAGGTTCGTTTAAAAATGAACACAGAACGAACGCGAGGTTCGTTTGAAAAATGAACGCGAGGTTCGACTGGAAATGAACACAGGGTTCATCTTGAGAACGAACGCGAGGTTCGTTTGGATTGAGCATAGAGCTCGCCTGAGGGTGAACGCGGAGTTCAATTTGAATTGAGCGCGAGACTCAACTTGAATTTAGCACGAGGCTCACTTGAGATCTGAGCGCGAGGCTCAACTTGAGAACGAACGCTAAGTTCATTTAAATTGAGCGTGAGGCTCACCTGAGTTGAGTGCGAGGCTCAACTTGAATTGAGCGCGAGGCTCACCTGAGATCTGAGCGCGAGGCTCAACTTGAGAACGAACGCTAAGTTCGTTTGAATTGAGCGCGAGGCTCACCTGAGTTGAGCACGAGGCTCACATGAGAACGAACGCGAAGTTCATTTAAATTGAGCGCGAGGCTCACCTGAGTTGAGCGCGAGGCTCACATGAGAACGAACGCGAAGTTCGTTTAAAATTGAGCGCGACGCTCACCTTAGAACGAACGCGAAGTTCGGTTAAATTTCGCCACGTTTTCACGCACGAACCCTTAGGGTTTCAAACTAAAACCGCCGCCGCCATTGCTCCGGCACCCAAGAGGTCGAAACCCTAGGGTTTCCTGATGCCGCCGTCGCCATCGGAGTCGAGAGCGAGGCCGCCAGCGAACCTTCGCCGGCGAGGAGCACGGGAACGAAGATCAAACCCAAAAAATTCTTTGCTTTTTTTTCAAAAAACAGATCCAGAATCGGGAAAAAAATTTTCTTGATCCAAATCAAAAAAATCAAAGAAAAAAACCAAAAAATTCCAAAAAGTTACTGTTCGCAGCGAATTTTTTACTGTTCATCTGGAAACAATTCTTAATCAAAAACAGAGATTTTAAGATCAAAAACCCCAATTTTTAAGAACTTAAATCCCTAAGAATTAATCAAAGGAGGCTCTGATACCACTTGTTAGATCTTAAACCATAAAACTTGAGATCTAAAACATTAAGCCATGATTAATTCAAAGAGATTAAAAAGAATCATAAAAGAGCGGAAGCTTATACCTGAATCCATAGAAGAAAACTTGATTTGGGTTTTGATGATCTTCTAACCTTAGGGTTTCTCTATAGCCGAATTTTCTCTCTAGATGGGGGTGAAGAGAATTAGAAAATGTAACCCTAGATTAGGGACCATAACCCCTTATTTATAGATGTTGTACATTTGTAATTTGGCCCCTCAACAAATCACAATTACAACTTGGTATCTGCACATATAACCCCATGACTTATTTAAATACCCATTAACCCAAATTAATTGATCACTTTAGTGGGTTATCCTGAAAGATAGCAATACACATTGATTAATCATATGTGCCCACAAATAGATTTATTAGATTAAATCCAACACCTCCTTCTCGAGACCCCACAGCCGCGAGCTCCGCCGCCGCGCCCAACTCATTGCCGCCGCTGCCCTTGCTCACGCACAACAACCCTGACCCACGCCAGCTCGAAGCTCCGCCGCGGCGCCCTGAGTTCGTTGTGCCCGCTCCGCCTCCCAAGCCCGCCGCGAGTCCCCGCCTGACCACCCCCACGATCACCGCCTTGGCCACCGCCGCCGACGAGCCCCCAGGCCTGAGCACCTCCTCCTTCCCTCCTCTACCTCGCCACTTCAGCCCCCTCCCTCTCTCCCCACAACCGCCGAGTCAACGCTGTCGCTGCCTCCTCCGCCCCTCATCGCCGATGAGCGCCGCCGAGCTCCCCCTCTTCGTCGGCCCAACCCGACAGCCACCCAACTAGCCCCCGACGCAGCCACCCCCTCTTTGTTGCCACGCCACAGCGCCACCACGACCCACTGTGCGCGTCGCCAAAACAACGAACAGTTTTCAGCATCGCTGTGCCGACTTCGTACATATTTTCCGGCCATCTTCGACCTCTGTTTCCGTCCATTCCTTCGCCGGTGCGTAGCCCTTCGTGTTGTCTATCACACGGTATATTTCTTTCACTTGGGCTCCTTATCTACACCTCGTTATACTCGTTTGAATATCGCACGTCGCATTAACATTCTAATTGTAATTTTAGCTGTCGATTCTGCGAAACCCGTCGTAACGCTGTGCAACCACCCCGACGGCCCCCTCTACGGTCCACGATATACCCAATGAACCATCACTTTTATTTATATTAATTTTTTGTCATTTTACATTTTTATAGAAGGTTGAATTTCTTTTTTTTCACTTATTGTTTGCTTAAATTCTTTGCGGTATTCTCTCATGTTCCCTCACACTTAAGCAATCTCTATAATGGAGAAAGGAATTTTTTTAATAAAAAAAATGAACTCATACTAACAATATAACGGAACCATGTTTTCTTAATATGCTAAACCTTGGCATCCACATGAATTTAACTCTTTAGGGAGCGTTTGATAGCTTGCGATTAGAATGGTTGTAGCTGAATCTTGTAAGTATTTGTTCATCGCAACTCACTATTGTAATCGCAAAACACTGCTTAGTTGCAACTATATACACATGTGCATAATGATTACAAAGTCACACCTACAACCATAGTTGCTCTTAGGGGTGGAAACAAATCAAATTTGATTGAATACCTTTAAATTAGAAGTCGATTACTCCCATGAATTTGAATTCGTGTCGAATGGGTAGAAGGTGTTCAAATTCAATTCGTTATATTAACTAAATATTCGATAAACATTCATGACTATTTGTTAGCACACTTGGTTAAGGCATTTGATTCTTAAACCTATAAGGTTAGGTGTTGGAATCCTATGTTGTTATATAATTTGTTTTCTTTTCTTTTTATATGTTGCATAATTACTTAATGATTATTATGATATGTTACTACAAAAATTAGTAAATTCATATATATTTATAAATTATTATTTTATATATTTATCAATAATAATATTGGTGTAAAAATTAGTATAATGTAATAATGTAGAAGCAATAAAATATCTCATTATAAACTTTTCTAGAAACTTAAGAATATAATCTAAACTAAAAATTGTATATGAATTTATTTCCAATAGATATTTTGTTATGATATATGTTGGCAAGGTAAATATTTCAAGAGTAACTTTAAAAAGTAAATATTCTATGATAAATTAAACTTAGTGAAATAAAATATAAAACATAAATGAATATTTAATAATCAACTGAATCGAATATACATTTGGTTAGATTCTATTCGTTTATGAGTCGAATATTAAAAAATATTTGTTTATAATTAGATGAACTATCAAGTTGAATGTAATTTCATATCTGAACGAATAATAATCATGTTAAAAAATAAATCTTTTGAGAGAAAAGAGACTTCGGGAAGAGAAGAGACTTATTTTATTCATTGTATTGAACTGCTTAAATACAAGAGTAGCAGGAGAGGTTCCAGAATCCTAAACGATGTGAGACTCTAATAAAGGAAAGCGCCCTAATCCTACTATATCTAACACCTCCGGTCAAACTCACAGTCGATAGAGAACCGAGAGTTTGGATAAGATGAGCCAAATTTGCATAGATGGTTATTGGAATGGCTTGACGAGAGGTTATTGAATTGGAACATATTGGTTGCTAGAATTATAGGTGGCAAGATCGTGATATAGTCTGGTCCTACGGTGTCACTGTTGAGGGCGCTACAGATAGAAGGGTCCGACGGTGTCGCTGCCTTGGGCACTGCATTTGCAGATGGTCTAGCGATGACGTTGCTGTGGGTGCTGCAGATGGAGAGGTTCGGCGGCGTTGTTGTCGTGGATGATGTAGTTGCAGATGGTTCGACGGTGTGACTACTGTTGGGACATTAAGTTGAATAATTGGTGACTGCTACTTTGAAAAATAGGTGTGCAAGTTTGGAAGTGTTTAGGCATATCGTCGTACGGTTGATGGAAAAGAGTTTCTTACGAGAAAGGGTTACAAGTCTTAGAAATTGGTGATGTTGAGGCTGGCGTTTGGTAGGCCATGGTGTGGTTCTGGCTTGGTGTCGCTCGAGCGGAGTGGCGCGCCCGTGCGGATTTGGCTCTTTGCTGCGGTTCTGACTCAGTGTTAGTCGAATAGTATGGCGCTGCCATGTAAATCTGGCTCGTGTGGACCACACCCATTCAATTTTCTTAAGGGTTATTTCAATATTAGTCCCTCAAATCTTCAATATTTCCAAATTAGTCCCCTAAATCATGAAAATTGCTATTACATCCCTCAAATCACCACATTGTTGCTTACAATCAGGTCCCTCTATCTAAGTTAACTCCTATTTGGATAACTAGGGTTGAGTTAAGCCTTAACCCCATATAGTGAATGACAATGCTGCTCTTAGGGCTTGTTTGGATTGAGGGGAATAAGGGTGAAGGGAAGTTAGGGGAACCATTCACCTTGTTTGGGAACGTTTAGGAGGTGAAGTTATTCACCCTAGTTCCCCTTGGTTCACCCCCTAATAGTATAAAATTTGTTACCCCCAAATTGGGGTGTAACCAAGGGGAAGGGAACTCTCTTCCCTTCCCTTCCATTCTCTCACCTAGTTTCCCTTAACTTCCCTTAACCCCATTGAAATCCAAACACACCCTTAGATATTCTTTTCCCCCTAAAACAACCTAATTCCCATTCTCTGGCATCTTTTATAATGATACAATATGAAACCAAATTTCCCCATAACAATAGAAATTTCCCATTGATTCCCTCTCACATGCATTTGTGAAGGATTTGGAGAAATTTACAGCTAAAGAGTACGCTCATTTGTGTGCTAATTGGCGGGTTGGAAGGTAAAAATCTTAATCCCTTAAAAATGCACTTTTTCCTATTAAATCTATAGGATTTTTGCTATTTTTAGTTTATCTAATTATTTTCTTTAAATTTTATTATCATCTGTTTAATTGGTGAGAGACTAATGAGGGGATCATGGGATTTTAGGGTTTTGGCTTCGATTGTGATTTGAGCTTGGCTTTTAGGGTGAAAATGATGAATTCTAAGGGGTTTGTTAATCAAAAAATTTTTTGTCTGGGAAAAATATTGCTTGAATTTTTGATATTAGTTTCATTGAATTTGCAGAGTTGATAGATCTGAATAATGTAGTACTCTTGTCCATGATAAATTAATGTAGACAAATGGTTAAATGGCTTCTCTTGGATTTGAAAAAATTCTCAAATTTTGAGATATACGCATATATCGTCCTCACTCACACTAGGAAATCCTTTCGGACTCTATACATGAATCCTAAGAAACTCTATCCTAGCTCCACGACTCGACACAGGATAATCCTAAGGATACTGGAACTAGAGCTCTGATACCAACTGTGACGCCCCTGGGTTCACACAAGGCTGCAGTCCAAGGTGAAACCAAGAATGTCAAACCTGCCATGCACCATACCGTGCAATAACATGTTTCACCATCACAATTAACATCTATCTAGTAGAGTCAATAACAGGTGTAGGTACAAAAGCAAGTAAAAGATAATACACAAAGGGCTGATGAAATGATAGTAATCAAATAGATATCTCATCATCCGACAAATGGAAATACATGGTCAATGTCTGAATAAATAAACTGGAGTAATCATCAAGTCTCAAATACAGATATCTGACAAGAATAAATAAGGCACTCAGCCTTTATAAATTCTAGAATAATACCCTCAAATGTCTAACCAACAACAGTGGAGC